>JAYMFT010151019.1:0-12620 GCA_038088735.1 Panulirus argus
ATGTGTATGTGTATGTATGTATATATGTATATGTTGGTATGTATTTATATGTACTGTGCATATATGTGCATGTATGTATTTATGTGTGTATGTGGGGGGATGGGTCTTTCTTTGTATGTTTCCTGGCGCTACCTTGCAGACGCGGGAAACAGCAATCAAGTATAATAAAAAAATATAAGAAAAATGTATATATCCTGTTTTTACCCTCAATAGGTATGGCAATCGTGGGCATAACCAGCCATGTGTGCATGAAGGTTCCAGGCGATGCTTCATCACATCTCAAAACCATGGATATGCTGTTGATATATCTTCAATCCCTCATGACTGGACTCCACTTTTCACCAATAAAAATGACAATTCAAATGAGGGTATTGTTCACTCAACCCTACCATTCTTTAGGTAAGGAATATATAGTACCCTTTTTAGTGAGTTGTAGTTTTCTATTGAAAATTGTTTAATCATCTTAAAACTGACTATTTTTCATGGGGGGGGGAAATTTAGGAGATGTTATACCAGGCAGTCATTCCCATAGTGGGTATAATTTCTTGCACTAGTCAGTGCTTTTATGATATGTGTAAGTCTACAAGAAATGTGCTTGGTATTGTGGTACAATTGTCATGATTCTAAGACTGCTTGTGATTTGGAATGAAGTTTGTAAGAGATTGCATAGACTTTTTTGAATTAGAAAGGTTATGAAAGATAGTTTTTATAATCATTATATTAACTTATCTGTGACATGAACAAAGTCTAATATACTGCATTGTCACTTTGCATACTGATGTATGTAATTGTGAAATTATTACCATTCTCTGCCTGTATATTAAAGCATTTACAATCTTATCTTTAGTGTACAGTTTCATCCAGAACATAGTGCTGGTCCAGAGGATCTAGAATTACTGTTTGATGTATTTCTGGATTTAGCAAGACAGTCAAGTAGAGGTGTGGTACGTGAAAACTGGGAACTGTCTTCTTTGATCACCAACTATCTTACCTACAAGTAAGTTCTATCAGTATGATACTTTTTTGCCTTGGACTAGTAGTTTTACCTACATGGGATTAGTGTACAAAGTTTTTTAGATTGTTGAAGATGCATTGCCTTTACAAAATAGTTTCATATATAATAAGTATATTTTGTATCATACACTCTTGCCATTTCTCATGTGATTGAGGTAGTGTCAAGAACGGATGTCTGAGCCTTAGAGGGAAAAATCCTCTCTTGGGTCCTTGCTCTGTTCCTTCTTTTGGAAAGAAATACAGGAAGGATTTCCAGCCATCCACTCCCACCCCTCTTAGTCGCCTTCTACAACACGCAGGGAATACCTGGGCAATATTCTTTCTCCCTCATCCCAAGGGATAATATTATACATCTTTACTTTAAATGAGTTGTTTTATTATTTTTACATTTTGATTAATGTATTTTTACAACATTAGGTAAAGATAGTGTTAAAATATTTTGGTTTATGTATTGTTATTTCTTAGTTACAGTCTGTTATTTCTTATCATTTGCAGGCCAAATCCTGAAGTACCTCAGGCAGACATTGGGCGACTCCCTAATAAAGTACTCATTTTAGGATCTGGTGGACTGTCAATTGGTCAAGCTGGAGAGTTTGATTATTCTGGTGAGTTGAAGATACATTGGATTAGCACAGTTATTTTGATATTTTGTACATTTGAAAATTACACAGTACACAGACTTTTTGAATGAAAGCTTTTCATATATTTTATTCTGTTATAGGTTCACAAGCAATCAAAGCAATGAAAGAAGAAGGAGTTGAAACAGTTCTTATGAATCCTAACATAGCTACTGTTCAAACTAGCAAGGGCCTTGCTGATAAAGTGTATTTTCTTCCAATTACTGCATCTTATGTTGAGCAGGTTAGTAAGTACCTGAAGTAGATATTTGTAGTTGCATTACTTGCAGTTAGTATGAATTGGTAAAACAGTTTTAGATACTACATTCAAATGACCTATATTTAGTTAAGCACTGGGGATCTATGCAGACGGAAATGTTTTGTCAGCTTTTCTTGACTTGCCCTTGAGCCAGGCTTGATTAACTTTAGGTTATCAAGTCCGAGCGTCCAGATGGTGTTCTCCTCACTTTTGGAGGACAAACCGCCCTCAACTGTGGTGTCGAGCTAGAGAGACCTGGCATTTGGACGAAGTATGGAGTTCGAGTTTTGGGAACTCCTGTGGCATCCATTGTGCAGAGTGAAGATAGGAAGATGTTTGCAGAGGTGGTTGCCTCTGTTGGTGAGAGAGTGGCACCCTCAGCTGCTGTATACTCTGTGGAAGAGGTAGGAAAATTATGCACACTGCAGCACCTGTATGTTAATGGTGAATGTGATATATTTATTGCATCTGACAAATTCATTATGTAAGTAAAGGGCTCATCATGTCTTGCCTTATATTTAACAGGAAAAAATCAAAATGTACTTATGATAAGAAGACTGAGAAGTATCAGGATCATTTACCATGACAAGGGATTGTTATATGTTAATGAAGCTTCACAATGTCATCTTCATTGCAAGAAATGCATGGATTATACTCTACGTGAAACAGCTTAGCTTACCACCCTTACTAACTGAAAAAGAACTGTACTGAAACATGGTGATAAGGAATTTAGGTGCTGCTGGAGTGGAATAGTGTGTACTGATGGTTACTGGGAGGAAGAGTGAGGGGCAGTAGGGATATTTACATCACATCCTGAATTATCCATTTCAACAAATGTTTCTATATCACAGGTAATGCATATGATGTTCAATAAGATTTGCAAAAAAAGTTTGATGATAAGAACTTAAGGTGGAATGGAACAGGGATGCAATTAGGGCCACTTGAAGAGAGAAGTAGGGAGCTAGGCTTGTCTCCATCACCCCCTGAATCATCACGGGTCAAAGATTCTTAACTTGAAGCCTTTCTTTTTTCTTTCATGTTTATCACTGTTTCCTGTGTTAGCAGATCATATCCATTTTCTTGCTGTCAAGTGTGTTGTATTGAAACCACAGCCCCCTATCCACAACGAGGCCCTGCAGACTTTTCCATAGTTTCCCCTCATCTGCTTCACATGTTCTGGTTCAGTCCTTTGATAGCACATTGAACCCTGTATACCACTTCATTCCAGTTCACTCTTCTGATGCATGCCTTTCACCCTCCTGCATGTTCAGACTTTGACCACTCAAAATCTTTTTCATTCCATCCTTCCATCTCCAATTTGCTCTTCCCCTTCTCTTGTCCCCTCCACTTCTTACACATATATCTTCTTTGTCAACCTCTCTTCACTTCTCTCTGTTCATTTAAACTATTTCAGCATACTTCAGCTTTCCTGACCACAAACTTTATTGCTACACCTCTTTTTTTATCCTCCTGTATTTATGAAAAAAATAGAAATGTACAATGATAGTTTTTGGCAGTTGCACTCTATACGAGTTTGCTATAGATATCAAGATCAGATTATTTTACCATGTTGTCATTAATTTGTAAAACTTATGCTTGATATGAAGTAATTTAGTATATTTTTCTTTGGTAATTATTTATTTTATTTCTAACACCAGGCTCATGAAGCAGCAGAGAGGATTGGCTACCCAGTGTTGGCTCGTGCAGCCTATGCCTTAGGAGGTCTGGGTTCTGGTTTTGCCAACACCCCACAGGAGCTATCCAAGCTTGCAACTTCTGCCTTTGCACACTCACCACAGCTGATTATAGGTTTGCTACACTTTTGGACTACTTGCGATAAGTAGGATGTTATTTGATAGGTTACTTTGTACACATTTGAAAAGTTACTGGGGATTGTCCCCTAGATGATTTTTCCATTTACCCTGAATCTCATCCTTGCTTGAATTGTAATGCTAGAATTCTATGCAAAGTATCTATCATTGAAAGATATTGTTACTAGTCATTAGGCAGAACTCAGTTTATAATGTTAATGAAGAATTATTTTTCAGGTCCTGCCAGTATATATAGTGTATGTGAGGCATTATATTATTAGCCTCTTTTCAGTCAATTTGTGTGTCATTCTGTCAGTAGACATGGTCTTGGTTGCACAGTAAATCAAAAACACTATGTGATAAACACATTATATTTGCACCATGGTACCAAAAGTGGAGGTAAAAAACTAATAATTAGATTTTGTGGCACACAGATATTGATAAGGAATTTATTTTGTGTGTGTGTGTTTGTGTGTCTGTGTTATGATTTCAGGGTGCTTAATGATAGGAACCTCTTTTTTTAATATCTAAGTATTAGGCAGAGATGAATACCATGGCATACAAATTTTTGCACATTATGGAGCTAAATATTTTTTCCTTGAATTTAAATTGTGGCAGGACATTAGACAACTCATGTGCCTTTTATTTTTAGAGAGTAAAGTATGATTTTGGCAACATGCTAAATTTAGGATGAAAAACAGCTTTTTTTTTTTGTGTTGGCCATAAAGATTTTCTGGAAATGTCATCCTTTGTGAAATATGTGTGATGAATATGTGGCACACGTGTTTGTGCCATTCAAGAGAGTAACTCCAGAATCAGATATCTGAGTTTAGGAGTGTGTACAAGGAAGTATTCAAGAGTTAGAGTGAACAAAAGTAGAATAATGAGGTGTAGCAGGTGGGGTAAGACAGGATGTTTAGAATGTGAATTTATAGGGGGAGGACCTGGAGGAAGTGAAGTGCTTTACGTACATGGGAATGAACATGGCAACAGATGGAACCATGGGGAATACATAAATCATAAGTGCCAGAGAAACTACTTAAGTTCTGGTTGTACTGAAGAGTTTATGGAAGGAGAGGTCTAAGTTCTGGTTGTACTGAAGAGTTTATGGAAGGAGAGGTCATTGTCTGTCAGGACAAAAATGGGCATAGTATACCCAGCAGTATTATATGGATTTGAGTCTTGTTCCTGAATGCGAAAGAATGGAAGAGAATAGACATGTTAGAAAAGAAAACTTAAGAGCTTTAGATAGAAGTAGTCAGTAGTCAGTAGGAATGTTAGGTAAGAGCCTCAGCAAACACTGCGCTAGTGTTACCCTCTGCCAGTGGCGTACTAAGGTTGAGGCACTAAAGGCTAAGAAGCAGCACTGGAGTTCAATAGTTATAGAGACTCTATTGCCAGTGCCACCCCATTGAGGGAGTTCCAATTGGAATGGGCATCAGAGATATAGATAGAAAGAAAAAACCTTAAGGACAGTATTTGTTGTGAGGTGGTTGATAATATAGAAAATAACAATATAAGAGCAAAATATGGTTTTAAGTCTGGTTGAGAGAGCTGACCAAGGTGTGATGAGATGCTGGGCCTCCTTCCTGCAAATGACATAGCTATATAACTTTCCTCCATTCATCTTCCCCCTTCCTATAACCTTTCTAACTGTAAGTCAGTTAGTAGTTGGTAAGTAGCCAATGACCAGGGAGGTATATTACCAGTACTACCTGCCTGGGTATTTTAAGGTGGGGGATTTATGTTAGTGACGGCTGCGTAGTGAGCCAGCACTTTATTGGTTGTCAGGTTGCACTACCCTGACTTAGGTAGCTGTCTTTTCTTTCTGCCTCACCCATGCGTGGACTACTGGCATTCTGTCCACATACATACAATCTCTTCTTGTCACACATATCATTTGACAACACCTAACTTGCATAGCTCATTCTTAAGTCTATATTATCCTGTTTTGAGCACTATGCGCTAGCCCTGCCTTTTGGCAAAATGGTAGGAACAGTAGATAGAAGTAGTAGGTAGGAACATTTAGACAGGAGCATTAGATAGTAGTCAGTAGGAACATTAGGTAGGAGCCTCTGCAAAACACTGTTATAGAGTTGCCTTCTGCCTGTGGCTTGTTAAGGGTGAGGCACAAATGTCTAAGAAGTGTCTTTGGAGTTCACTAGTTATGGAAACTTTATTGCTTTGTCCACACCCTTGAGGGAGTTTCAGTTAGGAGCAGGCATCAGAGATGTAGAGAGATAGATAGACATAGATCTAATGTAATTTTCTTTGACAGATAAGTCCTTGAAAGGATGGAAGGAAGTGGAATATGAAGTAATGCGAGATGCTTTTGACAACTGCATCACAGTAAGCATCTTTTTTCGTTGAATTAAATTTTTTTTGCACCATTATAATTGTATCTGTGACTTTTGTATGTAGAATTTGTTCTTATATAAAAATGAATATTGTTTTCAAAATGTGCTCATTAAAGTATCAAACATTGTTTCAGGTTTGCAATATGGAAAATATTGATCCATTAGGGATCCACACAGGTGAGAGCCTTGTTGTAGCGCCATCACAAACTCTGACCAACAGGGAATATAATCTCTTACGTTCTACTGCCATATCAGTTGTAAGACGTTTAGGTGTAGTGGGTGAGTGCAACATACAGTATGCTCTTAACCCAACTTCAGAGGAGTACTACATCATTGAGGTAAGTGGTAGAAAGTTAAGAAAAGTTGAAAGAAAAGTTTGATACATTTGACCCTTTTCGCACATGCTGATTAACATTCTCCTTCCAATTTAGGTGATAATTTCATAAGTTGTGCAGAATTGTATCAGTGTGTGGCAATATAATGTGTAGTTGCTGAAGTACCCTGCTGATCGTAACAGTTTTGTATAAAACCATTGCTGGTAGCTATAACCTGCTGCCTCCACTTTGTTTAGATATGTAGCAGTACTGTCAATTAATGTTATGTTCGACTAAAGAGTATAAGGTAACTGCATGAGTCATGATTATATACATGTATTATGGGAAAGTAGATAAAGGTGAGGTCATTGTGATGTGTATAGGGTAATGTGAGTTAGACAAGATATTGCAGGGATCAAGGTTTTATAAGGTACCTGAATAGCCTTGTATTTGGTATTTTGGAATGATTGAAACATTTTATTATTTTTTCTTCCCAGGTGAATGCCCGTCTGTCCCGCTCCTCTGCATTGGCCTCTAAGGCTACTGGATATCCTCTTGCTTATGTGGCAGCAAAGCTTGCCTTAGGGAGGGCTCTTCCTGACCTTACTAACTCTGTAACAGCTTCAACAACTGCTTGTTTTGAGCCTTCTTTGGACTATTGTGTGGTTAAGGTCCCTCGATGGGACCTTTCAAAGTTCAATAGAGTCTCTACAAAGGTAATACAACTTAGGTGATATAGTTTTTAACAGATTCTGAATGTAAATGTTCTGCTTTGAATAGATATTTTACTTTTTAAGGATAGAAATCTATCTTAAGATGCCACATTACTTCTTATTCGGTGTTAAATTACCCATTATATTAAAAAGCAGAATATTATGTAATTATGTTTCAGGGTTGAATAAGGACCTTGGAAAGTGTTTGATTTTTATTTAATGTAGTTTACTTCCTCATCTTGTTGGTATTTTTTTTGACTAGATTGGAAGTTCAATGAAAAGTGTTGGAGAAGTGATGGGTATTGGGCGTAGCTTTGAGGAAGCTCTGCAGAAGGCTCTGAGGATGGTGGATGAGACTTTAAGTGGACTGGATCCATATGTCAGTGAAGCTAATGAAGAGGTAAGAGTCATTTTTTTATATGGTAAGTGAAATGAGAATACGAATGATTTGTTGGGTTACTGCTTGCGTAGTAGTTAACTTTCAGAAATGTAGTGCACAGTAAAGATGATGTCTAGAAATTCCCTTTAATTTCTGCAGGAACTACAGCAGCCTACAGACAAACGAATATTGGTTCTGGCTGCTGCGCTGAAACAAGGATGGGATGTTGAAAAGCTTTATGATTTAACAAGAATAGACAAATGGTTCCTATACAAAATGAAGGTAAGCCCATTGGACTAAGATGTTTCTTTATTCAAGAAAGTAAATGTATTGTAGTTTTGAACTTTGTATATTTCATGGAACTCCGTGGTATTAAAGATTGGCACTGCCTTGCGTGTTATGATTTCATTATAGGAGCTAGGCAGAAGAGGCAGGATACTGTTTGTCATAATATTCTTAGGGTGTCACAGTCAAGGCTTGTAGAATTATTTTTGCATTGGAAGGTGCCATCCCTTTGAATGTAATCAGTGTAATAGCTTTTAAACTTTGTCATATGTCAGCTGAATTTGACAATTCTAAATTATTTCTGACCAAAAATAATCTTTGATTTACCAGAATATTACATCAATGTATGAGCATCTGGAGAAGCTCTCGGATGAAGAACTCTCTGAAACTGTTCTTTGTCAAGCAAAGAAACTTGGCTTCTCTGACAAGCAGATTGGTAAAGCAGTACAGTGCACTGACCTTGCAGTCAGGGCACTTAGGGAAAAACACGGTTAGTTGAACTTGACAATTTTCAAGTTTTATTATTCAATGATGTTATTTTTAACTAAAGAGTTTGATAAGAATTAGGTTGAAAAGTACTGTGGGTTACCTTATCAGTTCTCATAGCCAGAAACATGGTAGTTATAAAAGCATGCTTTTATTAGCAATTCTTCAGTTCTTTAAAAGATTTAATAAAACTGGTAGTTTTCAACCATAGCCTCTTTTATATGGGATTGATAAATTGCATACTACTTATAAACTTCATCTCATATCTAGTATAGCCTTAGCTCATGTTTAGTATACTGATGTGAACTTTAGTATACTAATGAGAACGGTCTTTTATATTGCTGCAGTCCCTCTTGATTATTTGGTTTTGAATTGTCTTGGGAGACTACGGGGTTCTTTAGATTCAGGTATATGTATAAGTTTTATACCTGTAAATTAGCCATCAAATAAGATATTGTAACATAATTGAAGATTGATATTCTTTTCTTTCCTCTTATAATGGAAGCCATTATCACAGCCTCTGTCCACCCCTGCAAAGATAAACCACCAAATTAAGATAGTGAAATTACGGTGAATGTTAGGAAAAAGAAATGTCCCAGTGATTTAGGAGTTATGAATGATTCTTAGGTATTTGACTATTTCCTCTCTCCTAGTGTCTGTTTGGGAATATGCAAGTAGACCTTAACCAGTGTTTCGTTGACCACTAGGAAGAAAGAGATCTTTCTAAGACTTAGCTTTAGGTTCACAAAGCATCGTCAGTACCTTGATTTAATTTTGGTTTATTTTAATGATTGACCTTGTTACAGAGTGATTAGCTGTTTCTTTCTATTATATACACAATTTTTTCTCTAGCTTTAGTGATGTAGTGTCATGAATAGATGATGTAGTGTCATGAATAAATGAACCATCAACATCTAAGCCCCACTGACTGTTCGAAGATTAACCTTGACTGCTTCATATTCCCAGATTCATTTCATAGACAACACATCACCCCTTGTATATCACAGCAATGCAGTCCATTCCATCCTGTGCATGCCTCTTACCTTCCTTGTTGTTCAAGACCTGCTACCCCAAAGCCTCCATTCCCTTCAGCTTTCATCTCCTCTTTGGTTTCCTCTTTTCACTTCTTCCCTCCACCTATAATACATAGGTCATCTTTGTCAGTTTTTCTTCACTCATCCTCTCCCTCTTCTTGAGCCATTTCAACACTAACTTAGTTAACTTTGTAAGCTCTCTCAGTCAGACTATACCTGTCATTTCTTACTTGATCAAGTTGCCTCATGCCACTTGTTTACAGAGCATTTTGTTTCTGTGTCCATTTTTTTCCATTTTTTTGCATTTAAAGTTCAAGACTTACATCCATTCAGCTCTGTAGGGATCTGATATACCTTGAAACATACCTGTTCTTGCCTCAGTAGACAATGATCTCTCCTTCCACACACTTTTCAGTGCTTGCAGGACTTCAATTCCTTTTTTGCATCCTATAACTCATTTCAGCTCCTGTGGTCTCACCAGCTACTGCATCCACTCTCAGACACCTAAAGCACTCCACTTTCTTGAGGTCCTCATTCAAAATTACTCTCAAACCCTCCTATCTCATACCCCTGCTCCACCTCAGGATATAATGATCTGTGCTTTTAATTCAACAGGTATACTACCATCGGTGAAGCAGGTAGACACTGTGTCTGCTGAGTGGCCAGCAGCAACTAATTATCTTTACCTCACCTACTGTGGCAAGAATCATGATCTTCCTTTCCCTCCAGGTGCTACAATGGTCCTAGGTATGACTCTTGTGGTGTTTGCTAGTATATCCTGTCTATTTCCATGTCTACTTATTTTTTTCAGTAACTTTGCTTACAATTAGTGCTGCCTTAGTAATTTATTGATTGAATATTGTTACCATGAATATAGTAAAATTCTCCAGATAAAGTAATGATAGGGAAATCAACTTAAAAAAAATCTTTTTGGTCATATCTTGAGAATAGTAATGTATCAGTGTCAGCAAAAATATTTTCATGTACATGAATTTATTTAAAGAAGGACTAACACAACTTCTTTCCACAATTTAGGATCAGGTGTTTATAGAATTGGATCTTCTGTAGAGTTTGACTGGTGTGCTGTACAGTGCATTAGGACACTACGTAAATTAGGGCACAGGACTATCATGGTGAATTACAATCCTGAAACTGTGTCAACTGACTATGATATGTGTGATCGACTCTACTTTGATGAAATCTCGTTTGAGGCAAGTTAAGTTATTTCTTAGTAAATTGATTTGAATTAGAATTCTTTTGTTAATTGATTGTGTTTCTGAATATGTTTAACCTCACCGTAATTTGACAAAGTGAACAAAGTCTCCTGCATAGTTCAAGCCTTCACAAATATTCACTTGTGTAGAAAGATGTAATGAGGGTACATAGTCTCCATTTACTTCTCCATCCTCACTTAAAAAGTGCCTCTGTTGTTCATGATCTGTCATTTCCATGGTATCCTCTTTTGAAATACTCAAAAGAAAGAGAAGCATTTGTTAAAGAAGTTAGTTTATAGAGAAAATTTGCATCTCATCTTCCTAATGGATGACAGTTGGATGTAATGGTAGCAGTTTGGTTCCAGTTTTTGTTGTCCCTTTGAAATGTGTCAGAAGAGTTACAAAAATTGAGTTTTCCTCCTTGCTAATTTCTGAATGATTGCTGAGACAAGGCTGTTGTTCCGGCAGAAAAGTCGCGGTATTATGAATTGAGTAGTATACTGACTATTTAAAGTCTAATTTAGTATTGGTCAGCAGTTAAACCAACATCAGGAAGAGTGTTCCTGTAGGACTGCCACAGCCATCTGTAAATCTCCAAGCAAATGAGAATTAGCTTCAAAAATATTCAGATTTCTCTTCCAGTAAATATCATGGTAGCTGGGTAGCATATATACCTCAAGGAATTTGATATTCCTGCTCTTGGCCAGTCTGTAGGGCTAAGGCTAGGGACCCCAGTTCTATGAAACTGATTCCTGAAAATTATGCTCATGACTGTGGATTTCAATGAATCTCATATAATAAGCAGTGATCAATGATGAAAGCGATTGATATTTTCAGAAATGATGATTTAGATAGGTGCATAGTAGACAAGTAAGAAAGATAGATAGAGGCGTACAACATTTACATTGGGTAGTGTGATGGGTGTGATATTAAGCCTGCTAGACAGTACAGAAAGTTGCTGGGTTCTTTTTGATAAATTAGTGGTTTGAAATGATAGTTGATTGCAAAAATTTAAGCTGTAGGTGAGTAGGTAAAAAATATGATGTAACAGATTTAGGAAAACCATAATAGTTCCACATGTATTTATGCAATTCATGCAAGGATAAGGAAGTGGGGGGTTAAAGATACTTACTTTAGGGAACCTTGAGGAGCAGTTGAGTGAGGGCCATCATAGTTTTTTGTTAGATTGATATTACAGAATTCTTTAGAAAATTCTCATAATAGTCATAGAATTTTTTTAATCGTACAGTGTTTTCAATTAATATTTTTGTACAACTTAGGAAAAAAAAAGCATTGTAAGAGTCCCATGGTACAACTGCCTTAAATCATATTTGTGACAGTTTTCCCTCAACATTCATAAAATCATCAATTTATTAGGTTGTTATGGATATCTACAATCTGGAAAACCCACGAGGAGTGATCTTGAGCATGGGAGGACAGCTTCCCAATAACATTGCCCTAGATTTGCACCGTCAGCAAGCTCGCATTCTTGGCACTTCTCCAGAATCTATTGATGGAGCAGAAAACAGATTTAAGTTTTCTCGCATGCTGGATCGCATTGGTATTTCTCAACCACAGTAAGTATTACAAATCTATGAAGATACATATATATTTTATAATCATATACTTGCCTTGTAAGGTAATACTGCATGGGATTGTGTTTGAACCATTCATTTTTGAGCAGATGAATGTTTATTACAAGATTTTTTTGATAACTAGCTGTTTATTCTTAGAAAGATAACCCTTCTAAATTTGGAAAGTTGAAAACCTTTGAGATAGGGATGTTGGTTGAGGCAGTAGTGTTGAATGTTCATTAATTCATTGTTTTATTTGAAACAGGTGGAAAGAGCTGACAAATTTAAAGTCAGCCCAAGCATTTTGTGAAGAAGTAGGTTTTCCATGCCTTGTGCGGCCATCATATGTACTCTCTGGTGCAGCCATGAATGTGGCTCATTCCCATCAAGACCTGGAGACTTACTTAAACCAGGCTGCTGCTGTTTCAAAGGAACATCCAGTTGTCATCTCAAAATTCATCTTGGAGGCCAAAGTATGTTACACACATATATATATATATATATTTTTTTTTTTTTTTTTTTTTTTTTCATACATATTCGCTGTTTCCCGCGTTAGCGAGGTA
>JAYMFT010151030.1:0-12620 GCA_038088735.1 Panulirus argus
CATGTGTCATGTACTGAAACCACAGCTCCCTCTCCACACCCAGGCCCCATAGACCACAGATGCTTCACAT
This sequence comes from Panulirus argus, assembly GCA_038088735.1. Taxonomy (NCBI): domain Eukaryota; kingdom Metazoa; phylum Arthropoda; class Malacostraca; order Decapoda; family Palinuridae; genus Panulirus; species Panulirus argus. The sequence goes on from JAYMFT010151030.1 coordinate 71, forward strand.
GCCTTGGTTCAGTCCATTGACAGCATGTCACCCTTGTTGTACAATATCACTCCAGTACACTCTATCTCATGCACACCGTACACACTCCTGCTTGTTCATTTCCCAAGCACTTAAAACATTTTCCACTTCATCCTTTCATCTCCATTTCAGTCTCTTCCTTTTCCTTGTTCCTTACAGTTATGACACATATACTCTGTCAGCCTCTCCTCGTTCATCCTCTCCATATGTTCAAACCATGTCAGCACATCTTCCTCAGGTCTCTCAACCTAGCTCTTCTTATTAATTCACCTCTCTTGTACCCTGTTATTTATTACTCCATCAGCCCTCCTCACACCACATATTGTCCTCAGATATTTTGTTTCCAACAAATTCACCCTCTTATGTACTTCCTCTCCAAGAACCAGTGCCTTGCATTCATACAACACTGTTTGCACAAACAAGCCATCTAACATGCCCATTTTTGCTGTCATCAACAATGACCTCTCTTTCTCCTCAGTGCGCCCAGGACATTAGCCCCCTCACCCACCCTATGGCTTACTTCAGCTTCCATGGTTCCATTCGCTGGCATGTCCACTTCCAGGTATCTAAAATACCCCATTCCTCCAGGTTCTCTCTATTTAAACTCACATTCCAAATAATCTGTCTCATTCTGCTGCTTAACATTAACATATACTCTTAACTTTTTACTTTCACACACTCTCCCAAACTCGGACACCACCTTCTACAGTTTCTAACTTAATTCTGCCACCAGTGCCCTATCATCAGCAAACAACAACTGACTCACTTCCCATACTCCTCTACCCAAAACAGACTGTATACCTGTTCTTCTCTCCAAGACCCTTGTATTCACTTCTCTCACCACCCTATCCAAAAACAAATAACAGCCTTAGTGACAAACACACACACCTTCTACAGACTCACCTTCACCAGGAACCACTTACCCTCTTCTGTTCTTACTTGCACATACACCTTTTGTAGAATATTTCTCCAATTGATGGCAACCACCAATGAGATGATATATGTGTTCTGAAAATTATGAAAAGACCAGTGTGACCAGTAAGTCAGCCAATGGGATGATGACTTCATGGCAAAGTGAAGCTTGCTGATAAGCATGGGGTATCTGATCAAACTGAAGGTTGAAGATACTGAAAGGTGGTTAGCAAAGAGTGAGAGGCATAAACCTGACCGAAAGGTAGAGGGTTAGAGATTTCTAATTCTCGTAGATCTTAGAGAATCTCTTACAGTGCATAGGACACTGCTCAGGAGTGAAAAGTTTTATCTTTGGGAGTAGAGTGTCTCCAAAGAACTTTTCACTTTAGAGGAGTGTACATTTCCCTACTGCTTGAAATGGTGCAGCCTTAGGCTGCAATAGCCTTTGGAAAGGTCCTGGATTGGGTAACCCCAGGATTCTTTCATTGAAGTTGGTTTCAGTTGTGCTGTCTTCTGTGTTATATATAATTGACTTAGCAAGATTTTTTCTGAACACTAATTATGATAGTTCATGACAATAGACATCTCTGCATACCAAAAGATTTGCCTATGTATTTGAATGAGGGTGAGAAGAGACAACACATGAAAGTACAGTTAATGTAGCTGTGTTGAGCAAATGTAGAACTATGTTTGCATAAGTTAAGAAGTTTAAGAGTGCCAAAATGTATTATTTTGTGTAAATAAAGGTATGAAAATATGACTATCTTAGGTTACAGAGATAATAATTGCAGAACATAGAAATGAAAAATTAAAAGGGGAAACTTGGGGTGTAAAATGTTCTTAAAAAGAATTAGATGTAATAATGAAGAGATTACTCTTTTTATGCTATGTAAAATTTTCCATAAAAATCAATCTAATGCCCATGTAATAAGTATGCATCAGTATTACATTTTTTTTTCATGTTGCTCTTAGGTCAGTGGAGGGAAGTGATCTCATCTCTGAAAGACATATGTAGCAGAGAAGCAGAACTAACTGAAGAAATTAGTGATGCGCTGCTCTTTGTATCTGGTTGGTATCCTCCTCTCACGCTGCTATGGTGCAAGTTGCTGACGTGCCTTGATCTTACATCCCAGAATTTATGGACGCGTGTGCTTAGAACATGCCAGAGAAAATCTGTCACTAGTGTCAGGTAGGTACATGTGGATCCAGGTCTAAAATTATCATGAAAATGAAAATGGTAGATAGAAACATTACTTCCAAACTTTACACCAGTGCTTTCATAAAGGTGCAACGAAAGTTTATATAAGTATTCCCTTTTTCCTTTTAGTTTACCTCTGTCATCAGAAACAGCTATTGCAGTAACCTGTTTTTGTGCCCATATCCACTTTCAGTTTAAGATTTACATCCATTGTTGTACTTTTACAAAAGGAGAAAAAAAGAATATTAGTAAATTATTATTCATTATGTTTTTAGTCTTTAATTATCTGTGTGTCTTTATATCTATTGCTTTGTTTCCCTTGAGAATGGGGCAAGTGGCCCCAACAGAAAAGTCACCACACTTTCCCAGTCTCCCTGGAATGTTCCATCCCTTAAACATTTTCTTGGGTCCTTTGCCAAGGGTATTCTCTCTCATTCTCCTCTCAAGATCCCAGCTCTCTTCCTCTCACTCTTTCCTTCTGCCTGTGGAATTAAATTGAGAGTAGGAAGCTCTTCAGTGAATGATATAAAGTGACTAATGCATCCCTATTTGACAGTTGTAGTAGTATATTGGTTAAAGGACTACAACCATGTGAAATTTTCAGGAGGAAATTGACATTGTGTTATTATATATTTAGGAATGATTTCATTTCTCATATTTGGTTAGCAAGCCTGAAAATGGTATTATACTTTTATGGGTGTGAGTTGTGTAAAAGATAGCAGTTTACAAAACTATCTACATCATCAGAAACAATCTTTGAGAGATGTTATGCTGAAATTCATTTTAATAATTTTTTGGTTGTCATGTGATGAAGGCAGAATAAATTTGTGATCATTTTGATAGAAGGACTAACCAAGAACATGAATGCTTCTGTAAATGGCTTAGAATTTTTATTGGTTGTTTGATAAATGAACACATGGAATATTCTCTGACAGATTTTGGAGAAGAATTTGCGGAAACACTTTCCTTTGGAAACAGTACATACTGTATAGCGTTGGGGAGGTAATATTTGTCTTGGTGATTATGCTTTTGATGTGGAATTAAAAGCCTCAAAGAAATGAGTAGGCAGAAATAAAGTATTCTTTTTGCAGCAGTCCAGTTGTGAGCGAAGCAAGTGGACCATCCAGCTGCCTATCTCTAGAATTTATGAGAAGATGTGGACTTCTTGTATTCTCTGAATTTGTCGTAAGTTTCAGTTTCTTTTAATGTTCGCTAAAACATTTTCCATTTCTGTACTCCCACCCAATTTGTGATTCCCTCACCCCACCACATCACCGGATTGTCATGGAATATTCAATAACTCACTTTGTTTCGGTCTCAGTCTGCCTCAGTTTATCGTGTGGTCAGGTTGTATATAAAGAATTGTGACTTTAATGAATAAATTTGCAATATTTATAATTCAAAATGGCATCAAGAGATACAGGAGTTAAAACATGTGAAACTGTATATTATATATTGTATCAAAAAGTAGTTAGATTTGATGTAACGGACTTTCGGCATTAATGGACACCCCCTCCCCCTATTAGTCCATTAAATGGAGGGATTGCTGTATCACTTTTTCCTTAAACTGGGGTCCTACTGTTGTAGATATGTTTTACATTTAGGATTGTGCTTTTGTAGGTTTATTCACACCCAAAGATGTTGCTTGATTACCTTGACATTTTACTTAAATGAATTCTAATTTTCTTAGGTACGGCACATGCAGGAAGGAGAGTGGTTAACTTGGCTTGTGGTGCAACACATAAGTGATGTTGTTATTCTTCATGTAGAACCACCAATAAATACGCTCATTCAATCTATCCATGGATCACCAGCAGCCTCAGCACTTCTCATTCAAGCCATCCATGCTCGATGTGAATATGTCCAAAAGGTAAAGGATCTAAGTTTCATAAGTTTTCCATAACTTTTATCATAGGTAATATACTTTTTCCCTTTTACCCCTTTTTCATATTTGTATTTCCTGGTGCAAGCAAGTGGCACTTGTCTAACCTATTCAGTAGTCAGCATGTCATTAAAAATTCTTCAACAGATATATAAAACAATGATGTTAGGTTTTGGCACCAGAAAAAAGAAATTAAGGTTGGTACTATTTGAAATGTTTAAGGGAGATTTTGCTAATTTGACTTTACTGTTTCTGTAAGATAAGTTACTTGATATATAAAGATGTAGGAGGTATTAGAGTTTTCTGCTGGGTTTGGATATCACTGATGTTGAAGGAAAATGCAAAGCTCTAAAAAGTGTCTTAAAATGCATACAAGTATTTTCATTCTTTGAAAAGGTATTAATCTTGATGCATGAGTATTTGTGTATAAATTTATATATAAAAAGACAATTTCTTTTGTTTTTAATGAGTAAGGTGGAAGAAATAGCATTAACATGTTATAGTAATGTATGATAGATTTAACAGTGAAAGAAAAGCTACAAAAACTTGGAATAGTTACCACCAGAACTCCGGATAACCAAAGCAGTCATTCAGTGACCTTTCCTTACAGAAGCCATGTTATCTTGCCACAAGGTACAAGGTCGTACTGTCTAACCCCTTAACAATGAAGCCCAAAAACTTAGGGGGTCCCATTACAGGGATATATATAAAAATTAAAAAAAAAAAAAAGTCATGAATTGATAAGTGATTTATGGATGTGAGGCTTGGGCCCAAGATGACCAAATACAGAAGAGGGTGAATGAATTGGAGATGAAGTATTTGAGTACACTATGTGGTTTGAGGAGGGTGATTAAGAAATGATAGGGTGAGAGAGAGGTGTGATAGTAAGAGGAGTATTTGTGAGAGAGCTGAAGAGGGTGTACAGAAATGGTTTGGACATATGGAAAGGATGAGAGAGGATATATGTGTCAGAAGTGGGGGAAATAATGAGAAAAAACCAAGGAGGAAGTGAAAGACATCATGTTTTTAAGGCTTGCACATGCAGGAGGATGGGAAGTGTGCAAGGGATAGTGTGAATTAGAGTAATTAGGTATGCAAAGGGCTGAAATGAGGCATATAAAGTGGTCAGGGGAAACCACAGGTAGGGCTGTGGGGCCTGGTTTTAGAAAGGGGGCAATGGTTTCCATGCATTATACATGGCAGCTAGAGATTAGATGTGAACAAATGAAGCCATTTCTTCTGTTCTAGGTATTACATCGATAATGTAGGGAGTGGCAAAAAAGTATGAAAAAATAAAGAAAAGTAAAGAAAACAAAAAGTTAGGAAAACTTATGATGCTGTACGGACAATCAAAATTTGCACATCAGCCAGTGGTGTACTTTCAGGGATATCAATGCTGACTTGACAGATTATGTCATCACCATAGTGCCTGATCACCATCATGCTTATTTACATAACTCACATATGTAAGTTTCTTAATTTTACAATGATTACATACTTTAGAATTTTGGAGACTCTTTGTGATGTGATATCCAGTGAATACTAGATACTTTTTACAGCAAATGTTTCACTGTGCACTGTAAAGGGTTTACATATGATTTAATTACATAATTTCCAGATATATCACTTAATACGTACGTTTTGTAGTGTTTACAGATGCATATGTTATTCACAGTTTAGTATTGTTGATTCACTGCACAGTGGCTTAGGACTTTTACTTGTTATAGGATACTCCACTCTGATTTCTTCCATATCACAAACAAGATCACTTCTTGTATGATGTTCAAAATCCACCAAATCAATATTATCATCATTAGTCACTACCAGTCTGTATCTTTGATGCCTGTTCCCTTCGGAAACTCCCTCAAGAGGGTGGCCATGGCAAAAAGCCTCACCCTTACCAAGATACTGGCAGAAGGCAATTCTGGTGCAGTGTTTCAAGAGGCTCCTACTTAATGTTCCTACCAACTACTTCTACCTATTGTTTCTACCTAACTTTCTTGCCTAATGTTCCATCCTACTGGTTCTACATGATGCTCCCATCTATTGTTCCTCCTCACTACTTTTACCTAATGCTTATACCTAATCTAACCTAAATTTAGAAACCGACATAGAAGATTTTGCAGATTGAAGTTATATCTTTGCTAACTTTAATATCATGTAATATTAGAACATGAAAAATATATATCATATATGGGTAATAGTATAGTATGTATCATATAATATCAAACCGTAAAAAATATGTGGTACTGTATTATTCAGTGGTTCATTTTACAAATTTGTGTCCATGCCATCATTTACTCATATCCCAGCAGCTGGAGTTTTTTTATCATGGAAAAGTCCATTTTAGGACTAATGCATGCTCATTAATGATTAATTCAGTGATTATATAAATAAAAATGTTATATCACTTATCAGTTATATTTAAGATCAGAAAACAGGAAATGTATGTGATGTCATAGCATTGATTGGTCCATTCCAGTAATTGACATAAACTGGTTCATTGTTGCATCAGTCCTTTCTGATGTTTAATCAAATCCCTTTTGCATGTGGGATTGAATTAAGGATGTATAAGTAAATTGCAAAGCTTTTTGTACTTAATTCATCTAATTGGAATGGAGATAAAGATACCGAAAGCTGAATTGATAAATTTATTCACCTCTTTTATAATATAATCTCAAGAATTTTAGAAAGTTGCAGTATCTTTCTGCATAGCAGGACTGTAATTAACATAAACTTATTTACAGGCAGAGTATGGTGGGCACATCATCTCACTGGTTTCAGGTGTCCACATCTCACAGTCTGGTGCATTGATAACTTTTGTAGTGGAGCGGTTACTAGCATTGCCATATTTGGTAGTGACTCGTGCTGCTTGTGCCTTGGCAACTCGACGTCTGCACCTGCTTCTAGCCATGCCTCCTGGACAAGTTCTCATTCAACTACCCTTGGAAGATCTTACAAAGATCCTCAGTTACATGAAGGAGAGTAGTCTAGAGAAACGGTAAGTAGGTAGCGGGAGAGAACATTTCTATGTAATTCAATTATCTGTCAACTAAAGCATTTTCTCTGTTAAAATCATAATGTATTTATAATATTCAGGCACTGTATACATAAAATGACATTATCTTTTGACACTAAGCAGCATTGTGTACAACATTTTGCAGAGAAAATGAGTCTCTTAACATGCTTTACAAACAGTTCATCTGTTCCATTTTACACTGTGCTTCACTTGCCTGGTCTTCCACTCTTTCAAAAGTCAATAAAACAAAGCTGTATACCACACAAAACAGAACTTCCTAGCCATTTTAATACTCAACACCTACACATTGAAACCAATCCTCCCAATGCAGTCCTACCCCAACATGCTTGACACACTTCTTAGCAGTAGCCTTAGACCCCTCCCATCTGAGCGACCCCTTAATTGAATACCAAACCACAAGTAGAAATAACCAGCCTCACACATCAGCAGCTTTCATTCACAAATTCCCCACTAGTAGCAGACATTGTACTGACAAAACACATACACACTGAAATTACCTGACAAGCACTAAACAACCACCCTTTTAACTTTGTCTTAAATGCCACCCTGCAAGACATCACCTATCCTGATAGTACTATAGACACCAGGTCAACACATCTCAGAGCCTCTCGCAACCATGATGCAATTACTACGGTGAAGACACTGAACACTTACTGCTCAGATTCCCTGCACTCTTACACATAGATACACACACACAACACTGCTACACTTCACAGACTGTGGGCCCACCCAGTGGACATGGCTAGCTTCATGAGTATTGCAGGAATTTCATTAAAGATAGAAGGAACTCCTGATGTAGGAAGTAGTATTACATGTTGTTTGTTCAGTTTACAGTTTTTATTCTGCAAATACTTTCCCCAAATAATTTTCTAATTATTCATATGTTAATATATGCAGATATGGCCAGATGCATGGACTCCTACAGCGACTTATGGCCCAGGTCCATGGTGTTAATGTTCCACAGGCTAGTGAGGTTTCTATACCTAGTCTGCCTCACCATGGTCCAGATACCACTACACGCTTAGACCTCAACTGGTACCTGCAGCTTGTTAGGAACAGGTAAATAAATTTTTTGTCTGTAATATTCTGTGGGTGTAGAGCTGATTCCTAAGGTATTTTCATACCATTTAGAATATGTTGAATAGGAATAGATAAAACATTGTTTATGCTCTTACAGCAAATGGTCTCTCATGTTTTGGTGTTAAATGGCTGTTTCATATATGAGACAAAGAAAAGATTCTTTATACTGCACCAGAACACACTCTTACACTGTCATTCCATACACAGTCAAGCAGATATTACCAGCATGTCCACCCTCTTCCATTCATTTGTATTGAAGGCCCAAGATTCACATCCATACAACACTGTTAGGACTGGTACTGTACCTTCAGATATACACATCTCCCTTAACACATGCTTACAAATCCACTCAGGATGACCATTCCTCTCTTGAAGATGATATTTTTTTCATACATACTTGCCATTACCTGGGTGAGCTACCACACCTTCAGCATGCCCTCTTTCATCACCATCACACCCTCGCTCACAACCACCATGTCCTTCCACTCTTGCCACCATACCCTTCCCTCACCACTGCCACACTCTCCCCCACCACTGTCACTCCCTCCTTCCTTGTTTACCACACCCTCCCTCACTTCCTGCCTCCCTGGCCACCAAGCCCTCCCTCATTACCACCAGTCTCTCCCTCTCAGGCTACCTTACTCTGAATGGCTAATAATACTGCATCTGGCAGATTCCTTGATGGGTTTACAACTGTTTATCGGCTTTATTAATTTAATGTTTGGTAACTTCCTCGCCATGTCAACATATGAAAGACAGACAGACAGGGAAAGGGATGTCCTTTAATAATACAGATTCATGTAAACTTAGTGTTGAGTGTCCTCTGGGGAAATCCTGTCTAAATCTGAGTTTATAGAGGCGGTTGTGAAACCTCTTCCACATTGCGATACATTTGTAATTTTTTTGAGGATAATGGCAAAATTCTCATTTACTCATACTGCTATTACTTTAGTCTAGCTGAGTTTATCTTTTCTTCTCATGTCTTGTCACATATCATTGATATCTAAAACCATCTATGTTATGTAATACTGAATTGCTGTTTCCTTTGATCTTTTAATGGGCTGTACGGAACTTTTAGACATTAATGATGATTTTTGTCTACCATTGTTTAATGTTTTCAATAATAACTCTCTGCATGTTTCACAGATGTATGCATGGGGAAGGAGGTGGACTGGAGTGTGGCCAGCTTCTGAGTCAACTGGAGTATAGTGAAATTATTAACATCATGTCTGGAAAAACTTTTAACACTGCCCTTTTGACTCATACCCTTCGGCTTGGTCTTACCACTACGTTGCAGGTACAGTACATGATATCTGATCTTGAGATAGTCTTTGCAGTGCCATTCATTTAAGGTAAAAATTGGTCATTACAGATAAGTCAGTGCCTTGGTAGCTAGCATTATATAGAATATTAGAGTCCATGTTGCTGTTCGATTTTATTCACTCATATCAAAATTTTACAAATTAAGGAATAACGTCTTACAACTTTCTTTTCCAGCATTAAACACAGCTACAGAAAGCCTTAAAATATCTGATGAATTCTGTTTAGTTTTATATGTTTTTCTTTCATGTATCCATCCTTTCTGAATAATCTGCCGCATATATTTCATCTTACTGTCAACATCTAGTTAGCTTTCTCTAGTTAACTTTTTATTTCTAAATCTGTTTTTATCAGTAACATTTAATGAAACATTTTGTCAGTGTATAGCTTTCATTATTTCTCTTGATTATAGAGTCATGTGATACATAAGTGTACAAGTATACTTTCTGGAAGTACTGTATAACACTTTTCATTAACATAGTCTCATATAATCTGCATGATTTGATCAAGTATTACATATATATATAATGACAGGCCAACAAAGACTGGGGTGATTGCAACAGCTCAGTGGAAACTGGTGACAGTGAGGAATGTAGCAGTGGAAGTGGTACGGAGGAGGCACCATTGTACACTGCCAGCAAGGTTATCTTGCTTCAGCATCTTGCTCAGGTAGCAGGATCTCTCCCACGCCCACATCACACCTTTACTCCGGGTAAGAAATGCTCAAGAAATGTAAAGAAATAGTATGAGATTGATATGTTTTTTACACTGCTTGGATGAACCTCCTGAATTGGTTCATGTTGATAATGTATGCAGTGAACTATGGGAGACTGAGTAAATAAGCATACAAAAGAAAGAGGACCTCTGTTCCATCAGAATAAAACAACTTTAAAATATCTTTGCATTACATTTGAATTTAGGGATAAAATATCTTTGCATTACATTTGAATTTAGGGATTTCTGTTTACTAAGAATTTCTGAATTACTGCTTTCTTTGACGTTTCTTTTTTAGTCCATCAGCCACATACCTATGTTATTAGGAAGAATCTAGAAAATTTTTGCATTATGAACATGGTTGCATGGCAGTTAGCTTAGAATAAATGTAATGCATGTATGAATTTATCAGTATGTTTATATTTGGGTTGTTGTGGAAATATTGTAAGATTTAAAAGCAGATCAGACTTCTGTATATTAGAGTTAAGGAATGAGATAGTATAGCCACATGAAAGCAGTTGCTTCAGGAAGAGTTATACATATGTTATATTCTCTCTTCAGAGGCAAATGGTTACAATTAAGAGCCAGATTTAAATATCGAAGTCAGTTTAAATGGTTTAATTCACTTATCTTCTTTTTATGATAAATTGATTACAGGTGGAGGAAACAAATACAGTGAGAGAGTGTGCAAGTTACTCTCTGGTGATGATGGTATAGGCAGTGTAGTGGACACTTTGGCCCCAGCTGTAGTTGAGTATCTCACTTCCATGACAAGACTTCCATGGGGAGCGCAAGTGTTACCAGACAATTCGGAGCATATTCTTAGATTTGCACTTCTTGCCATGGAGGTCAGTTGCATATGTTCTGTTGATTTTTGCAGAGATATGAACAATTTCTTGTTGCCCCAGCTTGAAAATACCTTCCAAAGAACTCTGACCATATTGTTGGCTTGCCAGCATACACAACAAAGCAGGGCCTTGCTATCTGTATATCTCACTTTTCTCTTTCTTTTTGATCTCCATTTCCTTTCTGCTATACCAACTCATCTGATTATCACCATCTTGACCAAATCTTCACCTCCACCATCTTGCCAATATCATCATGGTGGTGAGCTGTGTCCATTGTCTTGTTTTACTTCATAAGTTATTTGAAGAATTACAGATTATCTCTTTAAAACTCACAGTGCTTCTGTAATACAAATTTGGAATTCTTTTTAAACCCTTCTGAATGTTAAGTGCATTTTTAACCCTTAAACTGTGCAGTTTATCTGAAGAGGTGCTCCCCAGTGTGCAGAAAAAAAGTCTCTCCCCATGGGCATGAAACATTCTCTAGTAAAATTGAGAGGGAGGAACAATGTGGTTTCAGGAGTGGTAGAGGATCTGTGGATCAGGTGTTTACTTTAAGGAGTATGTTTGAGAAATTCTTAGAGAAACAGGATGTGGATGTGGCATTTATAGATCTGGAGAAAGCATATGATTGGGATGATGTAGATACCTTATGGAAGGTTTTATAATTAAATGGTGTGGAAGAAAAGCTACTAGAAGTAGCAAGAAGTATTTATCAAAGATGTAAGGTGTATATATGATTAGAAAGAGAGGAGAGTGAAAGTTTTCCCGGTGAAGGTTGGTCTGTAGCAGAGATGTGTGATGTCACCATGACTGGGGTGGTGAGGGAGGTAAATGCAAGGGTCTTGGAGAGAGGGGCTGGTCAGCAGACTGTAGGGGTGAAGGCACCTGGAAAATGAGTCAGTTGTTATTTCTGATGACACAGTACATTGGTAGAATTGAGTGAGAAACTGCAGAAATTGGTGGCCGAGTTTGGGAGAGTATGTGAAAGGAGGAAGTTTAGAATAATTGCGAATAAAAGGAAGATTATTTGTTTTAGTAGGGCAGAGGGACAGGTTGAGGTTTTAATGTGAGTGGAGAAAATTTAGAGGAAATGATGTGTTTTAGACATCTTTGAGTGGACATGGCAGCAAATGAAACCATGGAAGTGAAAGTGAGTCATAGGGTGGGTGAGGGTCAAATGTTTTGTGAGGAATGTATAGAAAGAGAGGCCATTATCTGGGAGGGCAAGCATGGGTATGTTTAAAGGTAGAGTAGTTCCAACAGTGTTGCATGTATATGAGGCATGGGCTATAGATGAGGATGTTTGGAGAAGGGTGAATGTGTTGCAATGAAATGTTTGAGGACAATATGTGGTGTGAGATGGTTTGATCTAGTAAGTAATTCAAGGGTAAGAGAGATGTGTGGTAATTAGAACACTGTAGTTGAAAGAGCTGAAGAGGGCATGCAGAAATAGTTTGGACATATTAGGTAGTAGGTTGTTGACAACAGCCGCCCAGGGTGGTACTACCGTCCTGACTGAGGAGCGTTAAAGTGGTGCC
>JAYMFT010151041.1:0-12620 GCA_038088735.1 Panulirus argus
TATATATATATATATATATATATATATATATATATATATACACCCACACCAGCATGGCTGTTACAGCTTTTTGAGCCTCATTTGTCTCTGTTATCAAAATATATGCCTGAGAACAACTGTCAAGGAAGACATGCAAGCCATATTTCACTGGGTCATTCAGAACCCATAAACCCTTGATGGTCTAGCTTTAAGGGCCGGCTTGAGGACGTTGTAACATTTTATAGCAGAGGGTGTATACTGGTGACGCTGGTGACGATAGCAGAGGGTGTGTACTAGTGACGTTGGTGACGGCAGCAGAGGGGTATAATGGTGACGATAGTGACGGTAGCAGAGGGTGTATCCTGGTGACGGCAGCGGAGATTGTATACTGGTGACGCTGGTGACGGCAGCAGAGGGTGTATACCGGTGACACTAAGTAGACAAGCAAGAGACAGAGATATGCGACTCGGAAGAAATGGCAGTAAATACCAAGAGAACATAAAAGAGAGACCTGGACACAAGTACGACTGAATAGCGATGGTGTGTGAGTCTTCAAGTAAGGATGTCTTTTCTTCGTTCATGTGGTAATGTAAATGGATTCTACCTGAACAGACTGATGAGTCTGGGAGTGGAGAGACGAGGGAAGTCTGCTAGAGGGAGAGATCATTGCCGCAGAGACAAGAGGACTGCCCGAAAAGAGAGACCAGTGCCAGAGAGACACACGAGGTCTGCTGGAGCAAGAGACCGGTGCCACTCAGGGTGTGAGATATTTATGTATGTTGTTTCGTGTTACCCAGCATCGTCCGCTCTGGTTTATTAACGTCGTGAGGCGAACACCAAGTGGGCCAGAGGTGAGGGAGGGAGGGAGGGAGAGAGGCTTGTGTTGGAGAGAGGGAGAGAGAGAGGTGGAGACGTTGTGTGGTTACGCGTGGCCGAGGGGAGAGGCGAGAGAGGAGCTGAGTGAGGGAGGAGGTGATAGGTTAGAAAAAAGGGAAAGAAAACGGCGAGAACACATGATAAGAGACGGTGTCTGCTGCTCACAGAGAGAAAATAAGGACATCATCTCGAGAAAGTCAGAGTTGTTCAGGTGCCTCGGGAAGAATAGTTAGGATTAAGTCGTTTTTCTCTGTGAGGCAGAGATGGGGGAGAGGATGGTGGGGGGTAGGGGAGGTAGTGGGAGCGCGAACGAGATAGGTCGGACGACGTTGTGTTCAGACTACTGTGTCGCGGTAAGAGGCCTGGAGGAGCCCGAACCGTGCTGCGCGTTGGCAGAAGACCCCGGAGACCGGCTGATGCAGTGAGGGGGGGCCACAGGCAGAGGTAGATGACGTCAACATCCTTAGGGAGAGCGAAAAAAGACGACTTTTAAACCCAATCACTCTACCGGTTTCGTATCTGTTACTCGCTTGTTTAACCTCAGCGGGTCGCCACTGCCCCGGGGTCGGCTACTACCACAGGGGAAGCGCCGCAACAACATATGGGTGGGGTGGGGGACATCACAGCCTCGGGGGTCCACTACACGGGACCTGGCACCTCGGAAACCCTTTATTTTCTCCCCAGGGCCGCTGCAGGAGCTCGGAAATCTACTGTTCTCACCACAGGAGGCGCTGTGAAAGAGACAGTTCCGTTATGTAAAAGCGTCACGGTAATGACACCTGTTCTCTGCATGTGTTACCTCAACGAGACACCACAAAGGGCACAACGGCTCCATAATTTGCGTTCCACCTCAGGAGCCACTACAAAAGGACGCAGGAGCTCAATTACCTGCCGAGGGCACCTCAGGAGCTGCCACAGAAGATGCAGGAGCTCCATAACCCACCAGGGGCTCCTCAGGAGCCGCCAGACGCCCCTGAAACATGCCAACGGGTCCTCCGCTCGGCGGGAGCTTGGCAAGGCGGTCGGTCAGCTGTGCTCTGAAGCAGACATTAAAAACATCGCTGGCAACTTGTACGCTCTGACGATGTCGTAACTACCTTATTTACATATTTATTAGCCTATAGTTCTACCTTTTATGTTAATGAGGACTGCCGGACGGGCTGCCTTCCTTTATAGATACATCGTTTGATGTTTCAGACGAGGGTTTTTGTAAAATCTATCGTTTGTCCCCCGGAGACGAGGTTCGGGTAGACAGCATAAACAGAGTTACACAGCAGTTACCAACTGACGCGTTGTATTATTGATGTGTCATCCTGTGGGAGGTGCTCCTGTCTGCGGCTGATGTGGATGTCAACTGGCGGGCGTTTTCCCGATTCTGCCTTCGCCTTGTCTGTAAGGGAGAGACCTTGGGGACACCAGCCGCTGCTCTCCTCCTGGCAGTACTTCTTCCAGCAGCGGCGATGGTTGGTTGGTTTGGCTGGCGGGGGCTTTAGGCCCATCAACAGCCAGGGTCGTTAGTGCCGTCCTCGTCAAGCCTCATCCACCAACCGGAAGCTTTTAACATCTGCCTCAGGCGTTAAGGAACATTTAGGATCCATCCTACACCCTCGCTGTGTACGAGGTCCTCGTTCACCTGCACCTGCCACCACAGTGGCACCACCGCCCCTGCCTGGCGCTAGCACCACCCGCCTGCCGGTGGCAACACTTTATTACCTAGCCCGCGCCCCCCAACCCCCCCCAACCCCCCGCTTGGCGCTGGCAACACTTATCACCTTCCTCGCCTGGCAGTGGCAACGCTGTATGACCTAACCCTCACTGGGTTTGGCAGTGCTGCTCCAGATAGGAACAGCTAAGAAAGAAATCTCTACAAATGTTCCCCAAAGACCCATTGGTGACCCAGACGACCTGAGGTCAGCAGAGTCAATAGTGGTGTCCTCCAGAGGCCCATCAGTGGCCCTGGAAAGCCGAGGTCAGCCGAGGTTAGCGCACCATAATTCGGCGTGTCTTGTCCATAGGCTAGGGCAAGAGCCGCCTGGCGTTGAGAGATTTATGATCACATCCTTTACGGCAGACACCAACTGGTGGGCCACCAGTGGACCTACTCCACCCCCACCCCCCACTTCCCTCCACTTCCCTCCATCAAGGCCTCCATGATAATGGATAAGCTTGCACAATAGGCCACCGTCGGTGGTTCCCTCCATTTCCACTACCAAGTGCTTTTCATTGGGTCGCCAGTGGATCCCTCCACTTCCCTCCACCAGAAGCTGTGTAACGCGCCACCGCTGGATCTCTCCACTACCCTCCGCCAAGTGCTGTAGAGAGGGGGAGGACCACTGGACCCAGATTTTATTTGAAAAGTTTTTATTTATCTTTCCTTGTACCTGTCGCTCGGCAGGAACTCTGCTGAGGAGACAAAATAATAGACGAAATTTGACGAAAACAAAAGTTAGCTCGATAAAAGCGTGAGTTTGTGTAGATTTTTTCTTTTAAGTTGATAAAAAAAAAAACTCGGGGAAAATGTGTGAATGGGTAATGGAGTAATGGAAGCGTCCAGAGAGGGTGATAATGGGCAAGGGACAGGACCAGTGGGGTGTGAGAGTGGGAGAAAGAGTGGGAGGAATAGGGGTAATGGGGCGAGAGACAAGGTCATTGGAGGGTGGGCAGAGCTCAAGTGGGCGTGAATTATAAAGAAGGAAATATATCATTTCTTTTTTGCCGTTAATACAAATTATGGATGAAATTAGCTGGTACAGAGGAAACTGTAATTAAAGAGCTCTTGTACGGTGTTGACGAACTACTATGGGCTGCAAAGTTGCGCAAAACAATCGCAAGCGGAAAAAAGTATTCAAGTGAAAAAAAAAAAAGTTTGGCTGACAAAAGAAAAAAAGGTGTCCGTGAAAAATGTTTAGAGATGAGCGTCATTACCTGTTGCAGGAAGTTGAAGAGATCGTGAAAGAGTCCTGGAGGTGGCAGTGAATGATGAAGCGATTGTTGAGAAGTGGTGAAAGTTCCTCTGATTGTTAAGATGTCGTTGGAAGCTGCAGTATTTGAAAGATGTAATAGTTAAAAGATAAGAAAAAAAATTGATATTGAAATTTTTATAAAAAGCTGAAAGCTGTAGCCGTTCTTAAAAAGGGCTGAAAGTTGCTGTTTTTGTCCAGAAAGCATCGGAAAGGTTTTGGTGATTTCTGAAAATGTAAGTAACAGGGATGTCTGAAAAGACCTGAAAGATACTGTGATGGTCACAAGAGAGCTGAAAGTTGTAGCAATATTGAGAAAAAATGCAGAAAGTAACTGTGTTCCGAAGTGGTCGATGAATCTTAAAAGTGCAATGTGGGCTTAGGAAAGATAAGCGCTGATTGTAGGATATCGTCCGGAGGCACCGACAGAAAGTGACGGGTTGTCTTGGGTCGCGAGTTGGAAAAAGTTTGGCCCGAAGACGGAGTCAAACTGAGCGAAGCGAACTTAAAGATGGAGTTGACGGGGAATGACGCTAGAGAAAGTATCAGTCGAGACCAAAGACATTTGTTTACCGAGAGAAGGAATTAGTATAGAGGAGGACAAGATACCCTTGGCTCTCACACAAAGTCTTCACCTGAACCCAGGTGTATGATGTATCATCCTGGCCATGTATATGTCTGTGTTACCTGCCTGATCCTTTCCGTATGATTTATCATCGTGTCTGTGTTACCTGTCTCGGTCCAGACTTACAGAAGATAACAGACACGGCATTATTGCTTACTGTCACCTCCACAGACAGCATGGTGACAGATGACAGTCACAACTTACAGAGGAAGTCATCCCCCTACAGCATCCTGCCTCTTACTTATCGTTATCACTCTTATCAGTACAGCTTCGCAGGAAAGCTTTCCCAGGTTGTGACACCGTAGTCAAGGCTCATAGCCGATCAGTCACTAGTGTTTCCCATGTCTCATGAATTCTGATTCCTCATAGAATGAATTGTATAGACCATTATTTTATTAAGGAATCACCCCACATGTAGTGTGGAAATTCCCGCGTCCTAGAGCGATTGGAAATTCCCAATTTCCTAGAGCGTGACAAGTGACCTATCCTTCACCGCCCATCAGACGAGGAGTGACTGGCCCCGTGATCCGTTGCACCAACATGCAAATTTCGTCAATACATGATCCCAGCCGGGAAGGCAAGTGTCCTGCAGATACCTCCATTGTGTGCGTGTTGCAAGATAAACACTGGCTGTGTGTGTGTGTGAAGCAAATCGTTGAATCAGGTGGTCCAGCACCTCAGCAGGTGGTGTGAGTCTTGTGGGTTTGGAGGGGAAAAAATCCCAACTCAGCAATTGCAACATTGCAATCCAGGCACGACTCTCCCAGGGCAACTCTCCCATTATGATTTTCTCGCCGAGCACTGTCATTGCACCGTGGCTCTCCCAGGACGCCTCTTCCGGCACAATCACCCCAATCATGGCTCTCTCTCACCTCTTTCCTTACAGCAGAGCTCTCCATCGTACTCGTCAGTGCTTAGCAGGGACCTTACAGAGCACGCGGCAGAGCGGAGCAAGGTTCTTGCGGAACAGAGCTCTTGCCCAACACAGCTGCTGCATAACAAGGCTCTAAACAAAGTTCTTGCACTATCGATCTCGACAAAAAGTTCTCACGCAACACGGCGTTGTTTTTGTAAATCGCCGATCTTACACGGTCTTTACAGAAAAAATTTTCTCCTGCATACTGGTTACGACGAGATCACAGGAGACACCTTAGTTAATGAAGAACGAGTCGTGGGAGCTGCTTGTCGTCTAGTGTCATGTGTGGGATGAAGAGATTGTGTTGTTGTGGACGAAAGGCCGTCAACCCACGTGCAGGTGAGGCACTAAGAAAAGACCACAACCTAGGCCATAGGAGTGAAATTTGACAGCCACTCATGTGCTGGCTTCACAGCGTGCGCAGACCGTCACCAACCCTCCCAATGCCACGCTGGGCGGGTAGTACCTGTAATACACCTCCCTGGTCGGTGGTTGCCTACCACCTACACCCTACCAGAGAGAGAGAGAGAGAGAGAGAGAGAGAGAGAGAGTGAGTCTCATGTTTGATATGAAACTCTTGGGAATGTAATGAAAGCAGCTCATTACATTTCACAATCGTAAATTACGGAGATAATTAGCCTGCATTATGTAATTATTCTCTTTCATCCAGTGCCAGCATCAACATCGGCACGTTTCTCAAACCTACCGTGAAATGTTTGGCTTCAGTGCGAGTCGGGGTGTCCGTTCCAGTGAACAGGGCGCGTATCTTGATGACAATTTAATGCGTTTTTCATAAATTTTTCATTAACGTTTCAAACTAGAAAAGAACCCTCGTGTGTGTGTGTGTGTGTGTATGGAGAATCCTACAGTTAATGAGGATGCTCTGACATGCACCGCAAGAACAATAAGAGCTAAGTGTGCAAATAGTTCAGAAGTAAATATTGTACTATACTAAAGGGCAGATACCGTTCCTTGTGGACTGGACGTGAGGAATTCGTCCAGTCCGTTATTAAGGAATTCGTCGAGTCCATTATTAAAACGTAGTAGCAGATTCGGGCCCTACGGGCACTCGTTTGCTCGTTCCTGCAAGTGAGTGGTGGAATGGCAATCGAGTGCTATAATTACTCACACCCACCATTCTTCCATTACATACCTCCCATAATGCCGGTAGAATCTTCCCGCTCGACAATGATATATTTTCGCGGCTATAGATCACCCTGATAGCCAGAAATTTCTGTCCTGCCAAGGATATGGATGAATCATTGGCACCTTTGTGTATGGGTTCTTCGTCTTTGTGAGACTGTCAAGTTCCTCGGCGCGTTGTCAAACAGACAGGTGCCTCTTTTTCTTCAACTTCTCTCGTTGGTTGGTCATTCCATACGTTAACAAAATTGTTGAAGTAAAAGGTCTTTACCTCTTTCGAATTAACACGCTAACCCACGAGTTTAAATTCGGTACATACTTCCACTATAATGAGACATGTATGCTTAGATTGTTGTTAACATCAAGCTTTTACGTAGAAGCCACTGATCGTTTTGAATACCTGTATCAGATTACGTCATAAACTTCTCTTTTCTAAGTTGGATGGTTTAAGGTCGCCTGGACGGGTTTCATTAAATCTGTTACTCAGTCTGGGAATCATCCTGGCAGCCCGCTGTTGTTCTCTGAGACTATTTTACGTCTTCATCAAGACTGAAGACGTCACTAAAGAAAGGGACGCGCCAGTGACTTTCATACCGAAAAGACAATAAGGAAGACTCGGATTTCAGCAACAAATCTATGTACTGGTCTTTGTCAGGCCAGGGAAGAAGCCATTAATGCTTCATTGACGACGCTCTCCCACAAGGACCATCACGTTTGAGAATTTTTTTCTTCACGTAGGGCTCTTTTCAAGTCCAGGATTCGAACCCTGGCGAACCCGCGCGTGACTCATAACTCTATTGTCAGGGACGCTAACCACTGCACCACGGAAGCCCAGCGTTGCGGTGTGAGTAATGGGTTGTGGTCGGACGTTCGTGACAATGTACCACCGGCTGAGTACGTGGGTAGGACCGGAGTCAGCGTCTGACCTGGGTGCTGCCCTGATTTATTAGCAAGATAATAGAGAACGCTTGGCTTTCAGTGGGTCTATTCACCGAGTTGGTTGTTACTCTCTCTCTCTCTCTCTCTCTCTCTCTCTCTCTCTCTCTCTCTCTCTCTCTCATGTGAGTAGAGCACTACGCGCTACAGCCGCCTCTCGGCAGGAAAACTCAGTTCAACCACACTCACCCACCTGTCGTTAACCAGACGACCCTCACGTCACAGCCGCTGTTGCTATTGGCACTGTGTGCCTCACCTGGCCTTCGGCAGCCAGACTCACTGATAGAAAGAAACAGGAGGAAGCGTCATAGCAACGTTGGACAAAAGTTCACTCCTCTAAGCGACACGATACCCCGCGAAATTCTGCAAGAAATGATGTATGTGATACAATGATAATTGCAGTTTTTTCTGTTAAGGAAGTAACCCGATTTAGAGCGAACAGTCTGTGAACAATATTCTGAACATGATACGGCAGAGGGACAACTCATGTTGAAGGCTATTATCAGTCTAAGTTCAGAAGGAAAGGCAGTTATGATGGAAAATGAGGTAGATATGCAGTAGTCCGATGAAGAAAGAATTACCATCGCATTTTCAAAGATTTTCGCACGTACTGGAGAGGAGAGGCCAGGCTTGCGGCCCAGCAGGTAATGGAGAGATAACAGATCTAAGGGGGAGTAGGCGATGCTGGGGTCTCTGGTGGGAAGGGGGAGGGTAGTGAAGAACAAGGGGCCATGCGAAGCAGCAGGAGGCGTCGTCGGGGAAGCCTATGGCAGCCACAGCTCGAGTAAAGGTTCACATCCGAGGCATGACTCCTCTAGGAAGGTGCGGGAACCACTGTCTCAGGTTAAGGCTGGTACCCGAGGCAGATGTGAGTTACAGTTGCCCGCAGCTGTAGCGAACGTTATCGCCGGAAGCTGAGGAGAGTTTGGTGACTCGCCGCCTGGCCTGTGGCGCTGTGTGCAACACTGTACGAATCCATTTTCCATTACGTCCGCAACGCTTTCCATCATTTTTCACTTCTGTTTCTCGTTTATCTTCTACCATATCTCTGGCACCCTCTTCCCATCTCCTTCACTTTCGTTTCCAGTTTCTTTCTTTTTGCTTCATCCTTTATTTCACCTTCATCTTCCGTCTCTTTTTATTTCCTTATCCCTCCTCTTCAATTCTCTCTTTTTTTTCTAAGAATTACTGTCTTCTCTGTATTTTTCCCCATTCTCTTTCATATCCCGTGTCTCATTTTTTTCGGTCATATATTTTTACTTCCCCGTAATTATCATTTTTTTTTACTTTGTCCAAGGATATACTTTTTGGTATATGTTCACAGTAAGATATTTTTTCCTGAGATTTTCAGGCCCTTTCATCAGTATGTGTGTCTGTCTGTCTCTCTTTCTATCTGTCTGTCTGTGCACAAACCCTCATGGCAGAATCTCGTTCTAGGTGCACGTAGGTGTATACTATCTCTCTCTCTCTCTCTACCACGTAGAGTCAGTCCCAGACAAACACAAGAATGACAGTTTTATAAATGTGCGTTGGAACATATAAAGCAGGTCATCTCTCCTCATCCCTTCCTGCCTCTTTCTCGTGAATCACTTCCGTGTTCCCGCCATCTTGAGGAGGGTGCCGCTACGCCTCGAGGTTATTCTCCCCACTAGCGGGAGACCGACTCGAGCCCTCCACAAGAAGTTTGCAACAGATTGGTATGTGTTATTCCGGCTGCTGGCTCGACCACAGCAGCTGCCTGGGAGCCGGGAGTTGGGGTTTTAGGAGACTTGTTTGGATACATCTTGGGTCATTCAGTGTCACACCTGACATGCGAGGTCAGGGGAGAGGATGGTGGCCGATATGCACATGAGGAAGATGTTGCATTTAGAAGGACTCTTCATAATCAAATGGCTGTCTATAAGTTGCGTATGTTGATGATATGACGCTCCCCACTTCATTCAGGACACAGGACGCTTACTGATGTGTCAGATGGCACTCTCTGCCTTACGTTCAGAGCTGTCTGTCTTCATGTAACAGCCGAAGCATAACATAACCAAACCTACACACGGAAGTTGTTCGAGGGAGTTAGTTGAGTGTCGTGGAGCACCATCTTGTGTTTGAACGTAAGATTATAACAAGAACGTGGTCCTTATCTGGTCCAGTGAGCAGGTGGGTCCATCGCGTTGATGCTGACTCTGGGGTACAACAGCCAGCCGTCACCACTGGCCGTCACCGAGTATCCACTCATTGGCACGTTCCACGGGTCTCTTGGATCTGACCCTGCCGTCCATGTGTTGGTAGTTGTCACGGCGATATCTGCAGCTACCTCATCTGCCGTAGTGGACCAACTCTTCCTCCACCTTGCTGTGGTTGTCATCGTAGCACTTCCACCCACTCTTTTTGTGGACCAAACCTTCTTCCTCTTGTGGTTATCATAGCAACACCTGCACACAAACAGCAGTAGTGGACCAAACCTTCTTCCACCTGTGGCTGCCATCGTAACACCTCCTCCACACTAGTTTAGCGAAATATA
Source organism: Panulirus argus (assembly GCA_038088735.1). Classification (NCBI taxonomy): domain Eukaryota; kingdom Metazoa; phylum Arthropoda; class Malacostraca; order Decapoda; family Palinuridae; genus Panulirus; species Panulirus argus. The sequence continues at coordinate 9,951 of JAYMFT010151041.1, forward strand.
AGTTTATTCCTCTTACGGTTTTCTTGAGGACACGTCCACCTGTTGATGGAATGGATCAGAAACATCCTCCACCTGTAGTTATCGTGGTAAGACTTCCAAACGCAGGAGAGCAGTGAAACAAACCTTTCCTTAACCAGTTGTCGCCGCGGCAACGCTTTCACATGCTTCGTTAATACACAGGACGGTATTTGGCTACTCAGAGACCATTACCCCGCTCTGATAGGCTAAACACATGTATAATGGGAAGTTAAGAGGTGCAAGTAATTTTCTGACCCTGGACTACTTGCGTTGCAATTGGTGATACCAGAAAAGAAAGAAATATAAACTCTGATATGATGCTCAGATCTCCTTTGTCACTGGCTCCCGTCTAGAGCCGGACCGGATCCTGTAAGCCAGTGGAACCAAGAGTTCCTTAATTGCTGCTCATTCTACCCAAGTTCCTGCTCCACCCCTGAGGCGACCTGTCCATGCCGCCCGGCGTTGGATCCCCGAGTCAGATGGAGTTGCCGCAGACCGCGGGTCTCTGTCGTCCAAGCAGACTGATTTTTCATGTCTACGTGACACCTCTCCTCCTGCCCCCTGAGCTCCCGTAAACGCACGCATGTTGTGTCCTCTTGATTTTGTAGCTTTAACTTTCATATTGTTTCCCTGTATAACGTTGAGTGCTCTCAGTCTTTCACATGTGGGAGGCAATACGTTATTTGTCTTGAGGTGAGCGGCCCGCTGGGGGCTCCTCTGCCTGCCAGGCTCAGTTATCGAGAGCAGATCAGATCAGTTGGCTTCGTATCATTCCCCACGAAAGCTGACGCTCATGACATTCCTGGTTCGTCCACAGATGACGTGTTTAAAGTCAGTTTTCCTCCCGTGGCATTTAAAGATTCCAATACTCTTCACACGACAGATGCAGTCAACATAGGATTTCTAATTTCATTTTTAACATATGGCACATCACATCAGAATTCGTTCTGCAAGCGACGACGCGTCCTCGAATTTGCCCTTCCACTCCCTCAGCGCTTGTGACGAAGGCAGCCTAGCGTGGGTAACTCACTTGCGGGAGGAAGCCCCCCCCCCCTCAAGCGTCACCATCAACATCTCATGACACATCGCCCGGGAACCGAAGCGCGACACTGAGTTAACTCGCCCGCGGATCCACTCTTGTATTTCACGGGTGTGTAAACTGGAAATAATGTTGGCTGCCTAGGCGCTTAGACGCGCTCCTCGTTCACAGACCTTTGGTGATGTGTGCTCTGTCAACCCCCCCTCCCCCTCTCCCTCAATATGTGGCAACCGGGGGTGATGTCTACATGTGTGCACCGATGCTCACATACTAGGGTGATACGTACATGCACACGAGAGGACTTACAGAAGCTTGAACATAGAGACAAACAGATAGACAAACACATCTACCCGCTCAAACAAACACACCCACGCCAGTATACACACACACACACACACACACACACACACACACACACACACACACACGCGCGCGCGCGCGCACGCACGCACAGACGCATCACCTCCGTAGTGTGTGATATACGACGACGCCAAAGGACTCGTACATCACGAGAATCAGACAATATTCATCTTGTGTCCTCCACAGCGACGACAAAAAGAATGACGACACCGCTGCCTCGCGAACCTCTCTCTTCCCCGCTGGTGGGTGGCGTTGTAGTGTCCTGGGAGACGTTATATTGTCTTGGGAGTTGTTTTAGTGTCTTGGGGGCGATGTTGTATTGTTTTGGGAGATGCTGCAGTGTCTTGGGAGATGTTATAACGCCCTGGGAGATGTTTCGTTGTCCTGGAAGATACTGGAATTTTTCTGGAGATGTTTTATTGACCTGGGAGATATTTCAGTGTCTTGGGAGATGTTGCAGTGTACCGAAGGATGTTCTGTTGCCTCTGGAGATGTTTGAGATACCTGGGATATGATATATTGCGTTGGGATACATTTTAAGTGTCTCAGGAGATTTTCCAGTGCCGTGGGAGGCGTTAAAGTGTCTTGGATATTTCGATATTTTGGGTAATGCATAACTGTCTTTAAGAGATAGGTGTGGTAGATGTTCCTGTTTTTAGAGAGATACTGTGGTGTTTTGGTTGGTGTTTCATTGCTCAGGAAGGTGTGTAAGTGCCTCTGAAGACACTTCAGCGCCTCCTAAAATGTGCAAATGCTCTTGGAGATGCTCTCGGACTCGTTCCAGTGTGTGTAGATACGTTTCAACGTCCTGGAAGATATTTATCGGCTATCCACATATTTCAGTATCTGATGATAGATTTATTACTCAGACAGACGTTCCTTTAGGAACTCCTTCAGTGCTTCACAGGATGGAAGACCTCTTCCCCAAGTCATTTTTTGGTAGATGTTCATGATTCACGTTTCGTGAGATGCTTTAGATATCTCGGGAGATGTTTCAGTTTCTCTTTTTGTCTTTGGTGATATCCTAGTTTCGTGGGAAAGGCTTAATTTTCCTGGGAGGTGTATTGTCTTCAGTGGCAGATGCGTTCGCTTTTTGTGTAGATACCGTTCGTGTCTGGGTTAGAACATCCTCGTCTTGGGTTGATGCGTTCGTGTCTTGGGATAAAACAGAGGGTTGAGTGAGGAGAGAGAGAGAGAGAGAGAGAGAGAGAGAGAGAGAGAGAGAGAGAGAGAGAGAGAGAGAGAGAGAGAGA
>JAYMFT010151052.1:0-10654 GCA_038088735.1 Panulirus argus
TATATATATATATATATATATATATATATATATATATATATATATATATATATATATATATATATATATATACGGCAAGAGTTGTACCTTTACTTATAAAACAGACACATAACGCCTCCCCGAGGGACCGACACCTGACCCCCGTCTCCTTGGAATCAATGGCGACCTGCAACACAAACTGGATTTAGTCGACGTCATATATTAACCTGGGGTCATCACCCCCACCCCTGACACTGGGGTCATCAACCCCACCCCTGACACTGGGGTCATCAACCCACCCTGACACTAGGGGTCATCACACACCCCCTGACACTGGGGTCATCACACACCCCCTTACACTGGGGTCATCACCCCACCCTGACACTGGGGTCATCACACACCCCCTGACACTGGGTTCATCAACCCACCCCCTGACACTGGGGATGCACCCCCTCCCCCTGACACTGGGGATCATCACCCCCTGCTGTGTCCTCCCTACATATCTTTGCCCTAAATCAGTCAAGAGCATTTTTCGTCCCCACTCTCTCTCTCTCTCTCTCTCCCTTATCCCAATGGCTCCCTCCCTCTTTTCTCCCTTAACTGGTGCTGAATACTTTACCCACAATATCCCAATATTCCTTACAATATTCAAGGGAGAGAATATGCACCACAGCCGAGGCCTCAAATATCTTTATCTCCAGCCTTTATTCATGACGAAAGGCAGCCACCATGAGTGTCCTCATGACTCACTGTCACGCCCAATTCACACGTCTCATGGCTCCCATCTCAGACACAAATTGCATTCCACGTCTCCCTCCCAACCCGACCCGACCCGAGCGCCCGAGACAAGTGTATTAGCTCCGGCCCATTAGGGAGGCTCGCGCGCTAGCTGATCCCCCACCGTTGGTGACAGACTCGTTCGTCATGGCGTGACATCTGGTGCCCCCAGCTGGCTCTCCCAAGCCTCATGCATTATGACTCTTGACAGGAGGGAGATAATCTCTCGCTCCCTTCACTCTCCCTTGGCGCTCTTACCTGTATACTTACTTTCCCAGCCACGGAGCATGGTAGTGGAGTGAGTCTACAGCCGTGGAACATGGCAGTGGAGTGAGTCTACAGCCATGGAGCATGGCAGTGGAGCGAGTCTACAGCCATGGAGCATGGCAGTGAAGTGATTCTACAACCATGGAGCATGGCAGTGGAGTGAGTCTACAGCCATGGAGCATGGCAGTGGAGTGAGTCTACAGCCATGGAGCATGGCAGTGGAGTGATTCTACAGCCATGGAGCATGGCAGTAGAGTGAGTATACAGTATTGGAGCATGGTAGTTGAGTGATTCTACAGCCGTGGAGCATGGCAGTGGGGCGAGTCTACAGTCATGGAGCATGGTAGTGGAGTGAGTCTACAGCCATGGAGCATGGCAGTGAAGTGATTCTACAGACATGGAACATGGCAATGGAGCGAGTCTACAGCCGTGGAGCATGGCAGTGGAGTGATTCTACGGCCGTGGAGCATGGCAGTGGAGCGAGTCTACAGTCATGGAGCGTGGTAGTGGAGTGAGTCTACAGCCATGAAGCATGGCAGTGGAGCGAGTCTTGAGCCATGGAGCATGATACTTGAATGAGTCTACAGCCATGGAGCATGGTAGTAGAGTGAGTCTACAGCCATAGGGCATGGCAGTGGAGTGATTCTACAGCCGTGGAGCATGGCAGTGGAGCGAGTCTACAGTCATGGAGCATGGTAGTGGAATGAGTCTAGACGTGGAGCATGGCAGTGGAACGAGTCTACAGCCGTGGAGCATGGCAGTGGAGTGATTCTACAGCCGTGGAGCATGGCAGTGGAGTGAGTCTACAGTCATGGAGCATGGCATTGGATTGAGTTTACAGCTGTGGAGCATGGCAGTGGAGTGATTCTACAGCCGTGGAACATGGCAGTGGAGCGAGTCTACAGTCATGGAGCATGGTAGTGGAGTGAGTCTACAGCCGTGGAGCATGGCAGTGGGGTGAGTCTACAGCCGTGGAGCATGGCAGTGGAGTGATTCTACAGCCGTGGAGCATGGCAGCAGAGTGAGTCTACAGCTATGGAGCATGGGATTGGAGTGAGTCTACAGCCATGTAGCATGACAGTGAAGTGAGTCTACAGCCGTGAAGCATGGTAGTGGAGTGAGTTTACAGCCATGGAGCATGGCAGCGGAGTGAGGCTACAGCCGTGGAGCATGGCAGTGGAGTGAGTGTACAGCCGTGGAGCATGGCAGTGGAGTGAATCTACAGCCGTGGAGCATGGCAGTGGAGTGAGTCTACAGCCGTGGAGCATGGTAGCAGTCAGCAGCTATGGATCACTGTAATAATCTACAGCCATGGAACACAGTAGTGAAGTCTACAGCCTTGGATCATGGTAGCAGAGTCCACAGCCATGGATCACTGTAGTGGATTCTACAGCCAGAGATCATGGTAATGGTGTCTATAGCCATGGGTCATGGTAGTGGAATTTATAGCCATGCAACATGGTAGCGTAATTTACAACCATGGATCAAGTCAGTGGCGTCTACAATCATGCATCGTGGTAGTAGAGTTAACAGTCATAAATCATGGTAGTAGAGTCAACAGTCATATATCATGGTAGTAAAGTCAACAGTCATAGATCATGGTGGTAGAGTCAACGGTCATAGATCATGGTAATAGAGTCAATAGTCATAAATCATGGAGGTAGAGTCAACAGTCATAGATCATGGTAGTAGAGTCAACAGTCATAGATCATGGTAGCAGAGTCAACAATCATGAATCATAGTAGTAGAATCAACAATCATAGATCATGGTGGCAGAGTCTACAGCCATGGATCATGCTAATAGAGTCACTAGTTATGGATCATGGCAGTGAAGTCTACGGTTAAATAATACTAACATTCATGACCTTCCAGAGGTCAACTGGTCAGGGCCGGGTGCACTATCAGACTGTAACCAGTTTGTACTCTGGTACGCGATACTACCATGACCCAGCCTGTCATGGGAATACAGTAACAGAAGAACCAGTACTGGGAATGTTATTACAGCAAAACCCTGACTGTACTGGGAACATATAAACATCCAGCATCTCCTGTACCGGGAGTGTCATAACGACAGTCAAACTCTTCCGGAGATATGACAATATGAGTCTCTTGTACCGGGAATATGACAACAGCATGACTCTCCTGTATCGAGACTATGACAATATGACTCCTGTACCAGGAATATGTCACCAGCACGACTCCAGTATCAGGAATATGACAACAACATGACTCTCTTGTACCGGGAATATGACAGCAGCATGACTCTCCTGTACCGGGAATATGACAACAGCATGACTCTCCTGTACCGGGAATATGACAGCAGCATGACTCTCCTGTACTGGGAATATGACAACTGCATGACTCCTGTACCGGGAATATGTCACCAGCACGACTCCCAGTATAAGAAATATGACAACAACATGACTCTCCTGTACCGGGAATATGACAGCAACATGACTCTCCTGTATCGGGAATATGACAACTGCATGACTCCTGTACCGGGAATATGTCACCAGCACGACTCCAGTATCAGGAATATGACAACAACATGACTCTCCTGTACCGGGAATATAACAGCAGCATGACTCTCCTGCACTGGGAATATGACAACTGCATGACTCCTGTACCGGGAATATGACAACAGCATGACTCTCCTGTAACGGGAATATGACAACAGCATGACTCTCCTGTACCGGGAATATGACAACAGCATGACTCTCCTATACCGGGAAACGTGTAAAGTGACCCGTGTACTGGGCAGATGGCAAGAGAATGACAGCTAACTCCATTGGCATGACTACACAGAAACATCTGTTTACTGGTACTGTGAACTGAACATGTATTGTACCGGGCAGCATGAACACAACATAACAACCTGTACCGGGCAGTATGACCCTCGGGCTGTCACGGCCCTGTCATAAAACACTGTCACGAGCGTGACATACGCGTGTCAGAGATCCTTATCTGTCATGACAGAGTACCTGACCAATGTCAGCCTTCTAGAATCAATGAGGGGCAGAGGGAGCGCCCTGGGCCGTCCGAGGGGGTCGCTTTCTCTGGAGTCATGGAACTTATAATTGGAAAAGTTGGGGCGGGTTGCCCGGGGAGCTTGAGGGGCCCAGCTAACTTGATGAACTTGCACTAGGGAGGGATACCCGAGCCGTCTGCATTAGCGAGAACACACGGGCGAGAGTGTCTCGCAAAGTTAGTTCCTGGGGTGAGCTCCTCCTCCCCCCCCCCTCTCTCTCTCTCTCTCTCTCTCTCTTTCTGTCAGCCAATCGACGTATTTCTCTCGCTCCTTCCATCACTTTTCTCCTTCCTTGTTTTCTCTGCTTCCATCTATCTGCTTCCCCATACTCACGTGTCCTCCATCTCTCGTGTCTACTTTGCACTCGCTCCTCCAGCTTTCCTCTGGTCCAGTCCCCACTCTGGACCAGTCCTCACTCTGGTCCATTCCCCCACTCTGGACCAGTCCCCATCCTGGACCAGTTTCCACTCTGAACCAGTTCCCACTCTGCACCAATCCCCCACTTTGGACCAGTCCCCACTGTAGACCAGTCCCCCACTCTGCACCAGTCCCCCTCTCTGGACCAGTCCCCACTGTGTACCAATCCGCACAGGACCGTCCCCAGTCTATCCGCCTCGCCAGTGTCCAGTACACTTGACTCCTTCACTCTCGCAGGACCTCCTCGCCTCCTTCAGATACACTCCTGCCCTGAAGCCCCGGCCCACGGCTCGTTAGGGCCGCCCTAACGACCCTACCTCGTCAGAAGCCTCCCTGACGCTCTAGCCTGCCAGGGCCTCCTTGAAGACCAGGGAGATAACGTTTGCCTCAGTCTGAGAGACTTAATGTTTGTCTCTCACTGAGGACAGTGTTGATATCTCTCACTGTGGAAAGTGTTGCTATCTCTCACTGAGGAGAGTGTCGCTATCTCTCACTGAGAAGAGTGCTGTTATCTCTCACTGAGAAGAGTGCTGCTGTCTCTCACAGGGGACAGTGCTGTTATCTCTCACTGAGGACAGTATTGCTATCTCTCACCGTGGACAGTGTTGCTATCTCTCACTGAGGACAGTGTTGCTATCTTTCACCGTGGAGAGTGTTGCTATCTCTCACTGAGGACAGTGTTGCTATCTCTCACTGTGGACGGTGTTGCTATCTCTCACTGAGGACAGTGTTACTATCTCTCACTGAGGACAGTGTTCCTATCTCTCACTGAGAACAGTGTTGCTATCTCTCACTGAGGACAGTGTTGCTGTCTCTCACTGTGGACAGTATTGCTATCTCTCACCGTGGACAGTGTGCTATCTCATACTGAGAACAGTGTTGCTATCTCTCAATGTGGACAATGCGCTATCTCATACTAAGGACAGTGTTGCTATCTCTCACTGTGGACAGCGCGCTATCTCATACTGAGAACAGTGTTGCTATCTCTCACTGTTGACAGTGTGCTATCTCATACTAAGGACAGTGTTGTTATCTCTCACCGAGGACAGTGTTGCTATTTCTCACTGTGGACAGTGTAGCTATCTCTCACTGAGGGCAGTGTTGCTAGCTCATTGTGGACAGTGTTGCTATCTGTCACTGAGGACAGTGTTACTATCTCTCACTGTGGACAGTGTTGCTATCTCTCACTGAGGACAGTGTTGCTATCTCTCACTGAGGACAGTGTTGCTATCTCTCACTGTGGACAGTGTTGCTATCTCTCACTGAGGATAGTGTCGCTATCTCTTACTGAGAAGAGTGCTGCTATCTCTCACTGAGAAGAGTGCTGCTGTCTCTCACAGGAGACAGTGCTGTTATCTCTCACTGAGGACAGTGTTGTTATCTCTCACTGTGGACAGTGTTGCTATCTCTCACCGAGGACAGTGTTGCTATCTCTCACTGTGGACGGTGTTGCTATCTCTCTCTGAGGACAGTGTGTTACTATCTCTCACTGAGGACAGTGTTGCTATCTCTCACTGAGAACAGTGTTGCTATCTCTCACTGAGGACAGTGTTGCTATCTCTCACCATGGACAGTGTGCTATCTCATACTGAGAACAGTGTTGCTCTCTCTCACTGTGGACAGTGTGCTATCTCATACTAAGGACAGTGTTGTTATCTCTCACTGAGGACAGTGTTGCTATTTCTCACTGTGGACAGTGTAGCTATCTCTCACTGAGGGCAGTGTTGTTATCTCACTGAGGACAGTGTTGCTATCTGTCACTGAGGACAGTGTTGCTATCTCTCACTGAAGACAGTGTTGCTATCTCTCACTGTGGACAGTGTTGCTATCTCTCACTGAGGATAGTGTCGCTATCTCTCACTGAGAAGAGTGCTGCTATCTCTCACTGAGAAGAGTGCTGCTGTCTCTCACTGGGGACAGTGCTGATATCTCTCACTGACGACAGTGTTGCTATCTCTCACCGTGAACAGTGTTGCTATCTCTCACTGAGGACAGTGTTGGACAGTGTTGCTATCTCTCACTTAGGACAGTGTTGCTATCTCTCACTGTGGACAGTGTTGCTATCTCTCACTGTTGACAGTGTTCCTATCTCTCACTGAGGACACTGTTGCTATCTCTCACTGTGGACAGTGTGCTATCTCATCCTAAGGACAGTGTTGCTATCTCTCACTGTGGACAATGTGCTATCTCATACTGAGAATAGTGTTGCTATCTCTCACTGTGGACAGTGTGCTATCTCATACTGAGAACAGTGTTGCTATCTCTCACTGTGGACAGTGTGCAATCTCATACTAAGGACAGTGTTGCTATCTCTCACTGAGGACAGTGTTGCTATCTCTCACTGTGGACAGTGTTGCTATCTGTCACTGAGGACAGTTGCTATCTTTCACTGTGGACAGTGTTGCTATCTCTCACTGAAGACAATGTTGCTATCTCTCACTGTGGACAGTGTTGCTATCTCTCACTGTGGACAGTACTGCTATCTCTCACTGAGGACAGTGTGCTATCTCACACTGAGGACAGTGTTGCTATCTCTAACTGAGGAAGCAACTGGTAGTCTCCCTTAGTGAGAGATCCAACGAGTGCGTGGCTGAGTCAGGAAGAGACGTCTCCCAGGTGTGAGAGACGCACCCATGTTGGACCAAGTCTTTCTTAAAAAATGTTCCTAATTATCTCTTGGATGAGAGCGACTTTCCTCTGTCTTTCTCCCCAAACCTACTCCCCTTCCGGTTGACTCCCCATCTCCCCACACGAACTTCCTCCCGTCCTGCTCGACCCACAATATTCTCCCAACCATCACTTGGTTCTGATTATCTCTCCATCTCCACTCACCTGCTGCTCTTATCTCCCACGCTCCTCCTCTCCCCATCCATACTTTACCACCCCCCTCCCCTCTTGTTTCTACCACCACATTCTCCCTCTGTTTCTCTTCTCCCTGATTTTTGTCCCAGTGGTTTAGCCTTCCTCCCTTCCTCTCCCTTACTGCAGCGTGTCTTACCTTGGGTCTTTACTCTCTACCCCAGGGTGAGGGAGGCGGCCCATGGCCTCCCAAGGTCCCCACTCCCTGATGGGGTGGGGGTTTCACATGATGGGGTGGGGGTGTGGGGGTCATATCTTATCTATAATCTTCGTCAAAATTATTTTGTCATATTTAATGCAATGCTATTTCCTATGGCTCATTTCCTTGCTATATATTACTCCCTAGCTGCAGTTACTCCCTTGGTGTCATTACTCCTTAGTTACAGTTACTTCCTAGGTATCATTCGCCCTAGCTACAGTTACTCCCTAGCTACGATTACTCCTTAGGTGTCAATTCTCCCTAGTTACAGTTATTCCCTAGGCATAATTACTCTCTAGCTACAGTTACTCCCTAGGGATCATTATTCCTTAGCTAAAGTTACTCCCTAGGGATCATTTCTCCCTGGCTACAGTTACTCCCTAGGTGTCATTACTCCCTAACTACAGTTACTCGCTAGGGATCATTACTCCCTAGCTACATTACTCCCTAGCTACAGTTACTCCCTAGGCATAATATCTCCCTAGCTACAGTTACTCCCTAGGGATCATTACTCCTTAGCTACAGTTGCTCCCTAGGGATCATTACTCCCTAGCCACAGTTACTCCCGAGGTAGCATTACTCCCTAGCTACAGTTACTCCCAAGGCATCATTACTCCCTAGCTACAGTTACTCCCTAGGTGTCATTACTCCCCAGCTACAGTTACTCTCTAGAGTCCTAGGGATCTTTACTCCCTAGCTACAATTGTTCCCTAGGGATAATTACTCCTTAGCTACAGTTACTCTCTAGGGATCATTACTCCCTAGCTACAGTTACTCCCTAGGTGTTATTACTCCCTAGCTATATTTACTCCCTAGGTGTCATCACTCCCTAGCTACAGTTACTTCCTAGACATAATTACTACCTAGCTACAGTTACTCCCTAGGAATCATTACTACCTAGCAACAGTTGTTCCCTAGGGATCATTACTCCCTAGCTACAGTTACTCCCTAAGTATTATTACTCCCTAGCTACAGATACTCCCTAGGTAGGTCTGTGTTAATGTCTCCCCCTCTTTTTCAGTTACCCTCCCTCCTCCTACCTCTATCTTACTCTCCTTCCTACTCCCTCTATCTTACCCTCCCTGCTGCTAATCCTTCTCCCTTCTCCCCGCTCCATCGTCCCCGCCCCACTAGCACGGCGCCTCTTCCCAAGACTTCGGCCACGCCTTGTACCCTGGCATCATCCCCTCCCTCACCCAAGCCACCCCCTTACTGCCTTGCTGCTGCCTTATAGCCCACCCTCCCCACCTCCTGACCCACCCACCCTCCCTCTCCCCCAGGGAAGTGGGGGTTGCAACAAGATGGCAAGGGGGAAGGGAGGGGGGGGGGAGAGAGAGAAGTACTCACTGGGCTGGCCATTCTTGTCTGGCGTGTTCAACCTGAGCGGGGAGAGCACTCTGGCGACACTCATTCTGGGAGGCGTCTTACAGCACCACAGCTTGGCTAATTTAGCGCTCCTTCCGCTACACACTCAGCGCTCCTTCCGCTAGACAGTTAGCGCTCCTTCCGCTACACACTTAGCGCTCCTTCCGCTAGACAGTTAGCGCTCCTTCCGCTACACACTCAGCGCTCCTTCCGCTAGACAGTTAGCGCTCCCCTTTTTGCGCTACGCACTCACTATAGGAACCGCACTCTACTCCACGCACTTTAGATCTGAAAGGGAACGGTTGTGGCCGCTTTAGGAGGGAGAGGGGCTGCTGTGTCGGTTTGTCAAACAGCCTCTGTTCCACACACACAGAGGGGCACAGACAGACACACACACACGCGCGCACACAGCTGGTCTGTGTCCACGTCCTGTGACGCAGTGTGGTACGGGTTTCGGTTGTTTCGCGTCACAGGTTCGCCACAGTCCGTTCAGGTGACTTGTGTGACGCACGGACGGCTGTTGTGCACAGCCGTCACGCACCCCACTGCGTGTTCAGGTCCATCCCAATGCCGTCACACGCGTCACCAGGCAGGGCCCCGGTGACCCGTGACGGCGTCACCGCGATCGTGCTGAGCCGTCACCACCACCACCACCACCACCACCACCGCCGCCTCTGACGACTCCCGTCACTCCCCTGAGTACGACCACACAGGCCAGGGAACACGACGGGACGACCCTTAAGTACCCAAGCCATCATACCCAAGGGTCGTTCTGTCGTGCTGAAGGGCCGTGCCTCTTGAGCCCTAACGACGACAAAAAGGCCCTTAAACACGTGAGGGAACCGAACCCGGGGTAACCACTGACCTGCCTGAGTGACTCAGACAAGACAGCCAGCCAGCCAGCAGACCTGAGGCATTAGAGTCAGAACAGGTCAGGTCACGGTACGTGGTCAGGGCTGGAAGGACCTGAAATAATATACAGAAGGGCAAAGTGACCTGGAAGGACCTGTAGAGTCATGGAGGGCCCCGTAGGGTCATGGGACTGTAGAGTCATGGGGAGACATGAAGAGTCATGGTGGGACCTGTAGGGTAATGGAGGGACCTGTAGAGTAATGGAGGGACCTGTAGAGTTATGAAGGCACCTAAAGAGTTAAGGAGGGACCTGTAGAGTTATGAAGGCACCTGTAGAGTTAAGGAGGGACCTGTAGAATAGTGAAGTAATCTGTAGAATCATGGGGGACCTGTAGAATCATAAGGTGACCTGAGGAGTCATGGGGGACCTGTAGAGTCATGGAGAGACCTGTAGAGTCATGGAGGGGCCTGTAGAGTATTGGGGGACCTGAAGTGTCATGGAGGGACCTGTAGAGTCATGGAGGGACCTGTAGAGTCATGGAGGGACCTGTAGAGTTATGGAGGGACCTGTAGAATAGTGAAGGGACCTGAAGAGTCATGGAGGGACCTGTAGTATGGTGGAGTAATCTGTAGAATCATGGGGGACCTGTAGAGTCATGGAGGGACCTGTAGAATGATAGGGTGACTTGAGGAGTCAAGAGTACCTGTAAAGTCATGAGGTGACCTGAAGAGTCATAGAGGGACCTGTAGAGTAGTGGAGTGACCTGTAGAATCATGGGGGACCTGTAGAGTCATGGGGAGACCTGTAGAATAGTGGAGTGACCTGTTGAGTCATGGAGGGACCTGTAGAGTCATGGGGGAGAGCTGTAGAATAATGGGATGAGCTGAAGAGTCATGGGGGGGGGGACCTG
>JAYMFT010151063.1:0-12620 GCA_038088735.1 Panulirus argus
CTTTACACTAATAAAAGGATGGTGGTCAATAGAAAACCTAGTATTTACTTTTGTGTGTGTGTGTGTGTGTGTGTGTGGAAAGCAAAAGATTCAGGTGTGGTATTCATAACCTCAGTAAATCATGGTTAAAACACAAACAGTCGACGAATGGTAATCTACGGTTAAGATTACGGTGATAACTAGTCATTTACGACGTGGTGAACTAGCGTTCACCTAGCAATCAGCACTGACCTGGGAGAGGCTTACCTATGAGTCATCTGCTGAGAAGCTGGCAGTATAACAGAACTCACTACTGCCAGTTTCCACAACTAGTATGGAAACTTGGAAATAAGTCAAGTGTGCGAATGAACATGGGTGTGTAGGAACTTGAAAATGAATAAACTTAAAAGATGAAAGGTGACGCATACACCAGGTACTTTGAAATAAATCAGTATACGGATGAAGGGTGTATAAATAACCGAGAGCGTATACGGATATCTTGAAAATAAATCAATGTACGGATGCGAATGGGCATACGATTTTGAAAATAAATCGGCGTACAGATGGAGAATGTACGGATACACGAGGGCGAAATATTTACAAAATAAATCCGTGTACGGATGAACGAGAGTCTACGGATGTGTTGGGAGTGTTCGGGTTGCCGGTAACAGAGTCAACCCTCGCCACATGCAGACAATCAAAAGCCATTTAGACAAAAGTCTGGAAAGTGTTACTGGGACCTTTTTTTTTTTTCCACTCTCCTTCCTGAATCATTCAAAAATCAAATCCATGAATAAGGTGAAGACGAAGGAAAACAATAAAAGAGAATCAATAAAGAGAGACAGTAATGGATGGATATTTCTTCATTGTGAATTAATTGATTATCTAGTTGGTTTAAAGGTCTTTATTCTTACTTTGCCAACCAACTAATCTAACCAACTACCTTGACGAACCTGCACCAACCACTTAACCTAACCTAACCTAACCTAACCTAACCTAACCTAACCTAACCTAACCTAACCTAACCTAAGTCGTCCAACTAATCTACCCATAGCTATATCAAACCATCTAGCTTATTACTCTTTGAAGATGTTGCAAAAAATACAGGAATCTACCAAGCCGAAAAATGAAAATAATATCGTTTCAATAGGCCACATACACTCAAATATCGTTTTTTTCCAATATATCTTGTTTTTCTTTTCATCTTAATTTCTCTGAGATAGAGATTTCTTTGTCCAGCAAAACTCACATTCGAAACAGAAATCTGACAATGCTGTTTTACTCATTTACATCCAAAAAAAGAAAACTACTGTATAATTCATGAAAGCTATACTGTCAACAGAACTCACATCACAGAAATATGTGAAAGAAAGGGTCCCTCGGTGACCACTGGACAATTTCTGTTAACTTAATTTTAACATAAACAACGAGAGAAAACGTTGATGGAGAGAAAACGAGGCAAGAAAGAAAACAGGAAAGGGAAACATGAGAAAAACGGAACAAAGAAAACGTAGTAAAATCACTACCATAGCACACAGAGGGGGTGGAGTCTCATCCAAAGTAAGGCAGCAAGAGGAAGAAAAGCTCACCTGGATGTATGGTGGTGGATTGGGCTGGACGCATGATCCCATGAAGCTCTGCATGAACTCCCTAATGAGAGACCAGCATAGAGCCGGGGTTACGCATGGCAGATACTCCACCTGTCAAGAGAAATTACGAAATAAAACTGGTTAATTCGGTTAATTCTCTCTCTCTCTCAGATGGTTACACACAGGTTTTAGCAATCAGTCGCCCAATTTGAAACACACACACACACACACTCATACATAGAAAGAGAGACAGACAGACAGACAGAGGGGAGGCAGACAAAGAGTTATCAACAGACAGGCAGTCAATGCACATATAACCTATGAATCTGCATGTTTAAAACAAGTTACAGTTATGCATACAACAGGTCAGTCAATACACATGCAAAACACGTCAACAGGTTTCCAAATATTTGACAGTAATTTTACCCTTTGGCAACTGTATCCTTGGGTATGATTGGCCTGGCCTTTGACTTTTGAAGTTCAAATATTATAGATCCATAAATACTGATAGATATATAAATACACAGACAAAGATGGATATACAGATACAGACAGATGGATAGATAGACAGATAGATAGAAACACGCCAACACAAGCAATAACCCCACCAACATCAACAATATTCACTGCGTTACACACACGATATGAAAAATTTGCATTGCCTGAAATAAAGACCCAAGGACCTGAGACATGTTTAACTGACCTCGACCAGGATACCCTTGTAATGTCCGCTCATGGTGACGCTGCCGATCTTGACGACAAAGTCGCCAATCTCATACTTGGCGCCCTTGGACTCGATCTTCAGGTTCTTCTTGGCCTGATACATGTGGTTCAGGCGGGGCAAGAGGAAGTCGAACAACATGTCAGCCAAGAGAGTCACCTGTGCAAGAGACAAGATGGAGAAAGGAGGAATTAATAGTGTATATTCGATATCTTTTTCTTGATATATAGTGACCGAAATACCACGGGCAAAACATGCCCCAGTCACAGCAGTCCTTGATGAAAGGAATGTAGTCTAAAGAGAGAAAGACGTGATTAATCAGAGTACCTAACGTGCCTGCAGGACTGAGTATTGAAAGTATATAGGTTAGAGGAAGAGGGAGACGTGAAAGAAGGAAGGAAGCTCCGCATTTCCCTCTAGTAACAGCTACAAAATTTAAGCAAATTATCAATATCATTATTGCAATTATTTCTATCATCATCATTATACAAACCCAAGTCCGCATTTCTTCTCTAAGCAGGAGCATATAGATGAAGGACTCCTTGGGAGCGATAAGTTCCGCGTTTTCACTATGCTCCTTTCCATCCACTACTGAAGATACAGCCTCCTCGAAGGTGACTTATTGCGGAATCCAGCAACAATTATTACACATTATATATATATATATATATATATATATATATATATATATATATATATATATATATATATACTAATGATAAAAAGAAAACAAATTCCAACATGTCACCGTATATAATCTTCAAAATCATACACATACAAACGAAAAACACAGAATTATATAGAAATATAAAGGCAAACATACAAAGAGCAAAAGTAATTAATATTCAAGGACAGACCGAAAAATGCCCGTCGCCTCCTGCAGGAGGGGTGGCCGGTGGGATAGGGGAGAGAGGGGGTGGTTCAGCAGTGCCCAGGAGAAGGTCGCCGCCCTTCGGAAGTCAACCAATTTCACGCCAGCGAAAGATTCTCAATTCCCAGCCTCTCCATCCCAATTCCTCCTCCACTTCCCCCAAGAAAAAAATATATCCCCCACCACAACCTTCCCCAAAATACAATGATGCATACACGAATATACTTCAACAGCTCTTCCTGTGCGTGCGTAGAGAACACACACAGCTGGGATCCCTGACCATGTCCGTTCAAGATCAGATGCGTTCGACTGGTCTCCCCATGTTTGGGGTCGGGGACCCAGCACGCCCGCTAGCGCTGAAGTGGGGTGCCATGGACCACAAACACGTGGGGGTGACCAGAGCAAGGCCTTCCGCTTTCGGGTAACTTCCACCGCCTCAATACTCCTAGAGCCACACCCTACATGCAGTCAGGTAGCCAACCACTAACATACGAGTCATAACTACGTACGGCCAGTTAGCCAGCCGCTAACACTTGAGAGCACACCCACGTACAGACAGCTCAGGCAACCACTGAGCTACACCCACGTACGTACCTGCTTGGTTCCACCGTCCAGGATGGCGTAAGTGGTGGCTGGGGTGTCGCTGTTGTGGACGATGTGCATCTTCCGGTTCACTCCACCTGGTCCAGGGCAAGAGAACATATATATAGAAACAAAGACACTTTCATGGACGAACATATTCTAAAACAAATACTAAATTGTTTAATATGATCCATGCTTTATCATCATCATTATGATTAGATAACACAGAAAAACACAACACTAACACTCGAGCCGCCCTTCCACCCACCCACACACACACGGGCACACTTAAGTCCACAAACACTTTTAGCAGAGGTCGCCTTTCAAAGGAAATCGCGAGCTGGATATGAATAATGGGTCGCAAATCCTCAGACATGTCGGGACGTGTCTGTTCCTCGCTGCCCAGCTGGAAAACACACACAGACCCTGGCTTTCCAGCCCAATGACTCCCTTTAAACGCTCCAATGACATGCCAATCTCACCCCCGAGGTCTACTTTGGACAGAGTCTCCGTGTTTGTCTTGGTACTCACGAAATGTTGTGTTCAGTACTCTACTCGCCTCTACTGTTCACAAGCCAAAATGTTTCACCTCGTCTCCACCGTGCCTGCCAGATGTGGACTCTTCCCAAAACAAGATCGCAATTCTAAATCGCAATTATAATAATGAAGTAAAAGAGAGCACGAGCTTCCAGAGGGGAAGCAAGCGCGTGTGTAGAACAGGGTCCCCTGTGCACATACAGCCGTTCCCACACGCGCGTGCAGAGCAGGGCCGTTTGCACATGATCCGTGGAACGGGCGCCTCACTTTACGGCCCGGGGGACCAAATCACATAAAGTTCCAGCCGCGACTGGGCCAGCCCCGCGCGGCAAAATGCTATTAAATAGACTTATGGGGTATTGCCCTGCAGAGATAACGCGCACGTGCGTCAGCGGAAGGTAGGAAGGTACGTAGAACGTAGCTGGGTAAGGATAGGTGGGATGTAGGTAAGGAGGTTGAGGAGGATGTGGAAGGGAAACGGTGGATGGTCTTCTGTGCTGCATCTACTGGCATGTCTCCCGCCTTCCGACTTCTCCATCCCTCTCGATTTCCCGCTTCATCGCAACAAATGATCCTTTTCTCACATCCTCCAATATAATCCTCCTTCGTCTCCCTCCTAGAAGCCTCTCTCCCGTTCCTCCTTCACTTAAGCGCCATTCGGTAGTCCATCACACCTCAAAGATTAATCTCACTTAAGTCACTAACTACGATCACCTACATTGGCTCACTTAACTCTATCTTCCAGTTTTCTTTTTCTAGTCTTCGCTCTTCGACTTCATTTTTTCCATCTCTCTCCACATATATAACTCACAGACTCCAAACCGTTCAATGGTCAAAATTTGTGATTCCATTTATAAGCATCTGAGCTCCAATCTACAAAGCTACCATTTTCTTTGCTTCAAGGACCATATTCTTCGTCAGCAACTCCTTCCCTTTCTCGTTGTGTTCCTTGTTAATCAAATCTTTGCTTCACACTTCCACGAAAAATCTGCGCGATCACAAAACGCTCAAGTACCTGAAGCTGTTCATTCGAATCGCCCGATGCCATTTCATCATAAGGCCGATTGCATCTTCCCTCCTCGTCCGACGACTCCCGGTTCCGAGTCACCATCGACCACCACCTCTCTGCTCCCGTTTACACACCATCCTGGATCGGTCTGACTTCCCTTTATTCAGCGACAAACTTCTTCAGAGAATTTCCATTAGCTTCAAATTCCCCCCCCCCCCTCCCAAGTCGAAAGTTTTCTTAAAGTTAACCAAACTGCAGACTCCTTTGGCACAACATCCTCACTACTCCTGTCGCTTCTCTTGTTCAGCATCCCCTCCTGAATTCGAACCGACTGTTTCCAAGGCATGGGCTACTGGCTACAGCTTCCGGCCTCCTTGTCAGTACTCTTAGCAAAGTCTGGGTACGCTTATCATGTCACATTTATTAGTCCAAAGGTCTCCTCCCACTGGGCTTCTCCTGCGGAGGTATCATTACTGCTTCTGTCCTTATCCTTGTTGCATTACTTGACCACTTATTATCTTTTTTCATTCTTGATTATATCAGGAGCAATGTCTATATTTCATTGTCATATACACTTCACGTAATTACAATACCCAACACTAGCGCAAAAGAAATGTGAGGAAAACTGGAAAATACCTTTCTATCCTGATAATGTGGTGTGTGTGTGTGTGTGTGTGTGTGTGTGTGTGTGTGTGTTTAAATTCTCCATTGGTGTAATGGAAATCCGGCTTCCGTGTTCCCAGAGGAAATTCTTTTTTATGGGGGTAACCGCAATTCATCGAAGTTCCATGCCGGAAAAATTTCTGACATTCAATGAACTCTGGTTTCAGCTTTCAAATCTAGAGACTCCCCTAACGACAGAAGTCTGATGTTTACGGCATTGAGGCTAAACTCCGAAAATCACCGTTAATAATCAACTTTTGGCATCTAATCTACAGATGCATGTCCTTTTTAACTGACAATAATAACAGATGCTGTAGTTACCCGGGATGTCTGTCAAAAGAAATACACAGAGATGCTTTTCCTGTATATACGCTGAACATAGAAAAGAAGAACAAAAAAAGTCAGAGAGCTGGCTGAATTATCTTAATAACCAGGAGGAATTAATATCTCTAAACACTGTTGTTGTGTCTGGCAGTGGAATGAAAACATCCACTGCTTTCTTTTTCCCCCCCAGCGCTGGGGCACGAGCGGACTTTTAACCATTATTCGGATTTCCTTTTCATCGTATGTGCTCGCCTCTGGGCACAACATCAATCGGTACCGGAAATTTCCAAACCTCAAAAGGTTTGCAACTTTTCTGCATTCATGTCTCCCACCCCCCTTTTTTTTTTCGTTTGCCTTCTGGTCAGCGGGATGACGTGGGTCTGGGAGATAACCAAACTATGTAAATTCATCAACTGTAGAACTTATTTATTTTCCTTCCTGTGTCTCTCTCTCCTACAAAAAGTGTGTGTGTGTGTGTGTGTGCGCGTAACCTGCTTAACGAACTTCTGTGCTCTAAACTGACTGCCCATCTTGATCATATTTTCACGACTTCACTAACGACGTGAAAAATCCGATATATCGCGGTCAACCAATGGGCTTGGAAGAAGAAATATGCTCTTTAATTAAAAAAATAAATATAAGTGTTCCATTGTTGGTGTCCCTCCCTCCCTCTCTCCCTCCCTAGCCCCAGGTATCTAATACAAGCTAATCTTTCCTCCTCACCCCTCCTGTCAAGGCCAACTGTACCTCATCTTAATTGCCTTCCATCAGTTCTGGCGACGCCCTGGGGGAAGGGAAGTCTCTGTGGCCCTACCAGTGTAGAAAAGAAATAACAGAGGAAATAGAATACCGAGCGTATGATAAATAATATCCAAGTATAGTGTAGACCGAGATGAAAAGTGCTGTTACACTGTCTGTGCATCCGTCTTTCTGTCTACTCTGGTCTTTCTGTCAGTTACAGCACGTCCTTGGAAGCACACTCACTCTGCCGGTGACGAAGACCGACACTAAGCACCCGAAGTTAATGCACGCGCTACGAAAGAGGCGTTCCCAGTGACCATGAACTTCATTTTGCACACATGCAATATGCAAACCCTGAACTGAAAAGATTTTAAGACACAAAATCACGTAATTCTACAATCTCAAAGGCTCCACTATGATCGAATCCATCTCGAATTTTCAAACCAACACGAAGGGTGTCTGATGCAATCTCACGGGGCTAATCCGAGTCTATGAATGTTTACAGAGCAAATTTCCCACTTCCTGTGGGTGGGACGTGCGAGAACATCTCTGAGGATGCTGTGGGTGTGAGCGGATGTTTGAGAATGGTGTGGATGTGCACGGATATCTGGGGACGATAACACTGCAGAATAAGCCCCGTGGGTTACGATGAGTCAGTTTGAAGATGTATGACGGCGCGGATGTATGAAAACGATGTGTGACGTAGGTTGTTTACGTCAGGAGCGGGTTTGTGTAGGGATGCTGATCGGTGAGGATTTAGGGTGAGGACGATGAGTGATGTCTTGGGGGACGGGGAAGGGATGGGGGATGTGAGGATGGTGAGATGGGATGGCGGGAGACGGACGTGTGAGCTGGGGGTGGTGCGAGAGTCTGTCAGTCCTCGGCTACTAGGGTGAGGGAATGACACTGGGGCTGCGCAATGCATGGTGGGAGAGGGAGAGGGAGAGAGAGAGAGACAGGGAGAGTGTGGAAGGGAGAAGGGAGAGTGGGACAGGGATGCTACTCTACAATCTATTGATTCCCGCAAGACCTGCAATGACCCCAGCGCGCCATGGCTCCCGCCTACCCCCTCCGGCCTGCTCCACCACCCGAAGCCCGACCATCCATCCACCCACCCACCCGCCCGCAAGCCCGAAGTCCGACCCATCTGTCAACCCGCCCGAAATCCACCCAGAGCCTATCCAACCTCCGATCCCTCGACTAAACGCGCACACACACAAACACTCCCAACTCGACCTCACCCTCCGCCCACTCGGCCTACGCAGTCCAATCTACCTACCCAAAAGTTGACTTCACTCCCAGCCCAGTAGCAAGAGCACTTGCAAACTATCCCCCTAAACACTACTACTACTACTACTACTACCACTACTACTACTACAAGCAAACCTTTGCAACGCAGAAAAATATTACCTAGTAAAACACGGGGAGGTGATACATTTAGGATAAAAAGGTCGACCATTTACAGAACGACTCCCCCTTGAGGCTCTGTGGAACGCGAGACAGGAATGATAAAGCATTGTGTGAGGTAATGCTGGAATCCCACCCGACGTTACGAAACTCCCATGACGTCAATCCCGGAGTTATAACTACTTAGCCCCGCCGACCGAAATGAACACATTCAAGCAAACGCTCGTAAAACCAATTTGGCCAGACATCAGAGCGTTTTCTGGTGATAACAGTCTGCTCCATTAACCATCAACCCCAACCCTAATGTCGCCACATTCCCATCCCAAATACCCCAGACCCTCGCTCCCCCCCCAACTCGAAATCCCCCCCGGGGATAGGCACTGCGTTAACCCTTCATCAAATAATCCCTTCTCAATGTAATCCTATCCACAGGTCACACACACACACATACACACACACACACACACCTTTCCCTAGAGGAAACACCCCGTTTTCAGCGTCCTATCCAACCAAACACCCGGGTAGCGCACAAATCGAGAACTCAAGGCTCGGAATGTCTCAGAATCAAAATGGAATAAACGCATCTGACAGTTTCATCCTCGATGAGAAATCCCCCCTCAATATGCCATAAATTTTATCGTACTTCCCCCTCCAAAAAAAATATATATATATATCTGAATTCTAATTCACATTCCAAGCGACTGGGAACTGGTACGGTATGCCCAGGCAATGTGACAGAACCATAGAGAGAAAAGAAAATAAGACGTGCGATGATTGGTGGATGGTGAAGCAAATTTTGCTCACCGCCATGGCAAGGGTGTGCCAGGCATATATATATATATATATATATATATATATATATATATATATATATATATATATATATATATATATATATCTGGTGTCACGGATTAGTTTCTGTGGGTGGTATGTTGCCTGGAGACTGACTACGGAGAGATGATAGGAAACTAGTTTTACATTATTGTAAGGAAAGGAATTTAGTGGAACGATAACCGGTTAGTTTATAGCAGGACCAGTTTGTCTGCAGGGACAAGGGCGGTGAGGGTAAAGGTTTCGAGACGAAGATCATTTGAGATGAAAATTGGGAGAGAAAGATTTTTTGAAAGTAAAGGAAAACATGAGTTATAGAATATTTAAGAAGGATCTAACTCACTAAACATTCAGTTTAGGGAGCATATTTTCATACGTTTTGCCGTCATCGTAAGGAAGGATTAAACAGGAAGAGGATCGAGGAAATAGGACCATGAACTTAGATGTCGAGCGAGAAGGAATGGTTCATTCTCGTCGATATGAGTATCGGCCTCCTGGCCTCATAGTTTCCCATAAATAACATAATTTCTCTGATAATTTCTGCTCATTTCCTTCACTGAAGTCGTGAAATACAAGTTCATTCTCTGTTAGAATTATTAGAGTAAAAATCTTAATACATTTGCTTCATTTTCCGAACGAATTTTGAACTATGGGCACGGTAGACTAACTAGTGAAGACGTATTTAGGTTTAGAAAAGAACTTTAACAGAGAATCAATATGGTGTTTAAAAAAGTGTAACAAGCTGATTGTTCGTTGTATACTGTTCATTGGTCAGGTATCGGAATGAGGTAGCTGGGGTTTATCACCGCGAGCTTCAGAGTGAGGCAAAAGGAGGGTAAAGATGACGTTGTCACACAGAGGCTTACGTAAACTTGTGTCGCTCATCAGGCGTAATTTTGTGATACATTTTTTCTCGTTGACAGAATAGGCCATGTGTTCTTAATTGTCAAAGAAAGAAAGAACTATACATTTTACAAAAGTGAGTAATACACAATATCATATGCTAAACAACTCGGAATTCTTTATATATACAGTTGAATTTTGAGCATACTTAGACTAAAAACCAAGACGTTTTGTTATTTGAAGATATATCTGTCTCTAGTGACAGTTTCGATTTGGGACAGTGGTCGGGGTCCCCGGACGGGGATATTCCCCCCCCCCCAATAAACAATCATCCCAGCCAAGAATACCCTAAATATCATATGAAGACGTAAATTGTATGTTAGATAATTTCAATTTTTTTTGCCGAGCTAATTCAGCCGACAACTATGAAGCGTTGTCTGCTTGAAGAAATATAGTGTTTTGAGTCGCCACCCTCGATGGTCGGCGGGGTCGCTGGACACAGTTTGGAGAAGGGATTACTCAGGAAACATCCGTAACAAGTTTACTTCAAATCAACCAGATGGATTCAAGGAAGATTGCATGATATTTTTCTTTTTTTGACAAAATTGTCATAAATTGTCGAACCGAAGAAAAGAATAAATTAGGGATTACACAGAAAAATAGAATTGTATGTTAAGAATTCGTAGTCATGTATAGCTACCCTTTATGGCTGTTTATAGAAATTTTATTATGAGTGACAGCGCCCATCTTAGATACGGTAATTGAGGTGACCAGGCACAGTGTAACCACCGAAAGACCACTGCTGTCACGTTTGGTTCAGATCGGTCCAGTAGTTTGAGAGGAGAGGACTGGAACGTGGAGAGTTGAAGGACGAACGACGGATTGCGGATCGCGGACGCCAAGTGGTGGCAGAAGATAACTTTCCATGTGGCTGGGTGGGCGAGATATTTATGGATGAGAGTGAAAGAAAACGACCCATCGGTGATTAATAACGTAGATACAGTGGCATCGACGGTGACTTTTCAAGTGGGTGCTTGAACTAGGACGCCGCAGTGACTAGGGCGTTCGAGTGGATGAATAGTTAGTTCCACGTCTGATCGTGAGGACGATTGTCTGTGCAGTTGGAAGAGATGAGGTGAGGAGCGTGACTGGTTTTAAGACTTTAGTGAACGGGTTCGGGCAGTGTGAGGTATGAGAAGATGGTAGATGAGCCAGCTGTGCGGGAAGCTGTGGGTTTAAGGTTGAACGGCTGGTGTAAATGAGGCAGCTGGCGTGAGCTAAGGTGTAGGTGAAGGTGCGGGTGTTCGTGAAAGCATGTGAGAATGAGAGTAGTTGAGACTGAGGAAGCAGCTGGAAGAGAGAGGACAGGTGTCAGTGACAGGAAAGCAGGAGTGAATAAAACAGCATGAGTAAGTCAAAACAGCATGAGTAAGTCAGACAGCGGATGCGTATGAGAAAACAGGTATGGGTGAGACAGCAGTTGTGAGTGAGACAGCAGGTATGAGTGAGACAGCAGGTGTGAGTTAGACGGCAGATGCGAATGGGAAGACAGGTGTGAGTGAGGGAGCAGATGTGAGTTAGCAGGTGTGAGTGAAAAAAAGAAAACGCGGAACTAAGACGACAGGTGTAAATGAAATCACGGTATGGCTTGCGCAACGAGGTATGTTGGGGGACAGTACGTGAGTAATTAATGATAAAGGTAATGAGAGGTGCCAGGCGTAGAGAGAGAGGTGATAAGAGTCAAGGGGATTATGAAAAGGTGAGTAGAATATGATGATGATGTGATATAACAGGAAAGCAATATATTAACAAAAGAAAATTCTTTACGATGTGTATGTTGGCTCATTTCACAAAGAGAATAGGTTGGGGAAAAAAGTGTGCCAGTAAAGTGACTGTGGCAATATCAGTGGAAGGAATTCATCTGCAAGTAAAAGCAGAAGGTATTAAAAAAATGCTAAATTAATGTAGATAACGCATTCCATAAACGAAAGGAAACAGAATAATCAGAGGGCAGTGGATAAAGCTGGGTATAGGCGGATTAACGTTACCGTTTTTCTAATATATCGGCACATTCTTGATTGTCCTAAAAATTTCTAGGAAAATTTTCCTGCTACACATTACTTACTGACAGGACCTGATTCAGTAGATAAGAAAGATAGGAAAGTTATATATATATATATATATATATATATATATATATATATATATATATATATATATATATATATATTCTCACGTTAGAATCATATTCTAATTCGTCTTTATCAACTTTAAAGTGAGTTCAAAATTTCTGCTGCTCCAAATAGAAACAGGCTTGATAATAAGGCGCGCTAATCGCTCCTCCAGCGTGTCTAAAGAAGGATACTGGTGGAAAAGTAGTTTATCGAATACTTAATAAGAGGTGGAAATCGAGGGATTTAACAAAAAAAAGTTATGTGTGTTAAGACTTTACACTAATAAAAGGATGGTGGTCAATAGAAAACCTAGTATTTACTTTTGTGTGTGTGTGTGTGTGTGTGTGTG
>JAYMFT010151074.1:0-12619 GCA_038088735.1 Panulirus argus
TGTGTGTGTGTGTGTGTGTTGTGTGTGTGTGTGTGTGTGTGTGTGTGTGTGTGTGTGTGTGTGTGTGTGTGTGTATGGGTGTATGTGTGTGTAATTACCTTTTTTTATTGTATGGGGAAGGAGTTTTACACTCATAGGGCCCTATTTCTTGAACAGTCCCTACTATGGTACAACTTTTTGAATATATCTGTGCTGTATATGTTGTGTATATATGCTGATATATTGTATATTGCTGCAGTTACATGAGTTACATGTATGGCTAGATATGTATGTCCCTCTAAATGTAGACATATATAGGGTAGCAAGTTATTGTATATCTATACCACATTACTGTTTGTAATTTTTATCTGACTTTTAGAAGTATGAAGTAATTGAGTTAT
The DNA here is from genome assembly GCA_038088735.1 of Panulirus argus. Classification (NCBI taxonomy): domain Eukaryota; kingdom Metazoa; phylum Arthropoda; class Malacostraca; order Decapoda; family Palinuridae; genus Panulirus; species Panulirus argus. Next base: position 381 of record JAYMFT010151074.1, read on the forward strand.
AGATGAAACATATTTCATGTGATTTCTTCCTTCTAATTAATAAAGTTAATCCTCAAGTTTTTTAATATTTAGGGTTCTTAACCAACCTTTAATTGGTATACAGTTCAATAATTGACTTTGATATTTTTTGTCTCACTGTTGATTAACATTACAGGTGGTGATTTTGAAAGTAGATTCAAGTTTCATACAGCTCAGCACTTCCCATTACCAATCATATATCAGAACTGCACCAAGACCTACCCAAGCAAGAATGGTAAGAAAGGTCGACCCACTGAGCAGCCACCAGAGGCACCACCACATCCACCATCCATGCCCCAGATGTCACATGCACCTGTACCTTTATCCTCTACACACACTTACTCTGGATATCCTACACCAATCAGTTTCACCTCTGATGAAGGGTCCACTGATTATTCAAAACGTTTTTCTTGGTCAGCTCATGGCATGCCATCTTCCAGTGTTATAAATCTTCAAGACTTTACACTAGCAGAGTCAAATATTTGACATCCTTTTATTCCTGGTGATGAACTGACAGTCTCACTTCCATGTAGGGGTGAGATCATGATTATATTGGTTGGGTCATTCACAGCCTGTATTTCTACAAGTCATAAATTTCTATAGTCATTTATCTTATTTTGTGTAAGAGAGAAAGAGAAGTAGAGATAGACAGCCATACAGAGTGCATGCATTTGTTTATGCTTGATTAGCTATGTATGAATGCATTTATCAGTCAGTTACTGTATGTGTGTATGTCTGTCTTTCTGTGCTTACTTGTGTACATGCATGTCTGCATGCACTGTTCTTCAGAAAGAAAACATAAATGAGTAAATGAGGCACTGGGTGAATGAGAAGTGATGTAAGCTGAGATAGATGTGCTGACATACAATGATAGGTGTTTCTGAAACAGTATACATTGTTTACCAGGAGCTGATTTGTAGATGTTGGTGGATAGTTGTATACTAACTATTTGAAGGAAATTCTGTTAGTCAGTATGCTGTGAGTATATGAAATGTTATATAGGATGTAGATAAGTAAGTCATGTGTTTGTTGTTCATATTACTAGAGTTATTGCTATAATTTTTTTTCTCCCTAAAGGAATGGCAGTGACTGTAAAGACTGTTGCTTAGTCAAATGCTATAGTGATGACTAGGGATTAGGAAACGAGTTACAGGCAGTTGTAAAAAAATTAGAGAGGATATGGAAAAAAAGATTTTTCATTGGAAGATTTTGCTTGTAAAATATGATGGGAAGGACTGAAGAGTAATAGAATGCCTTGAATTGCTATTGGATTATACAGTGAGTTTGACTGGTATTAGAAGTCTAAGTTTTTAAGTACTTATAGAATATTGGAGTTTTGAGTAAAATATGTAAATATATTTTGAGAAGTGGTGTAAAACACTCCAGTGCACATTATTAGGGTTGGTTTGCAGCAGTAGAATAGCTGATGTAGTGAAGGCAGTGGAATAGGATATTTTAAGAGATGCCTGGGAGTTACTCAGATGGATAGGATGAAGACAGCAGAAAATTAAGGGCAGGTACAGTAACATATTAGTTACAAAACTAGCATAGATTACCACTATTTACAAAGATTGATGCCTGTCTCATTACTTTGATAGCTTCAGCTTTTTCTCTTGAAACAGAAACACATGCAAAACTTTTACAGACACTTGCATTGTTTAATGTTTTCATTCGTTCAAGTGTAAGAAATTCAGTGGTGGCAACAAGAACATTTGCATGTTGATCTGGCAGTCACGTGGTAGAAGCAGTGTGCATCTGCTTACATACCTTATAGGAGAAAAGAATATTCCTAAAGAAAATGAGGGTTTCTTCAGCAAGTGATGTCTTCTAGATGTTATACCTGATGATGAATATTATATGGAGAGTGAAAGTGCTAAATGTAATGTAGTGGAGATGAATTCATAATATTTTAAGATTTTCATCAAAAGGTCCTTTAACTTAATGCATGAAAAAAATCAGATGAGAATACAAACTTTCTTGATCCAAAACAGAAAAGCTTGTATAAAGAATGAGCAGTCAAGGGATACAATAGATATGTTTTGTGTTTAATGGAAGAGTGTGTTATAATAAGATTAAAGGTTTATTATTGCACTCATGCTTTGTTGTTTGGCTTCATATGGGAGAGTATGTGTTGCATTAGTATGGATCCTAATTAATATACAGTGACAAGCTCTATACAAGTTCATAACTCAAGAACCCAGGTATTAGTGACATTCTCTGTGTTACAAACAGAGAAAGCCACAGTTATTTAAATGCTCCACTCTGGTAGTCCATTTTGTATCTACATATTAGATGTTAGCAGAGTCTGCTTTCAGCCCTTTTTTTCAGCATGTATGAGTGAAATAAAGTTATAAGATTTAAAGAAGGTATTCAAGATGTGCCATAATAAGATGGTTCTTTTGTTTAATGTGGATTACTAGCTTTGAGAAGTTTCAGCATTTGCCCTTCCATGATATATTTAATTAGATTTAGGTTTATGAATATGAAAAAAAGGGCCTTAAGATGAAAACAGTAGTTCTTTTCTTCAGTTTGCTCATAATTTTGGACTGGCCTTCCCATTTAACCACAGTTGAGGGCTCATACTTTATGTCACTGGTTTAGCACACAGTAATTTCAGATTATTAGGAAAAACAGAGACATTGTTCACAACTTCTGAAACAAGAAAATGATAAAAGTGAAATTCATGACTGATTTGATATTGAATTAAGATTATGATTTGCTTGATGATTGTTTCATAATGAATGAGTTAAAATTTTGTGTTCCTTTTATGCTTTGTACTTGCTTTTACTTTATCTGTTGATTTACATATGAATGATTAATTACTGCTCATTTCCTTGCATGCAAAGTTTATTTTGATATTCATATTTGAAAAGATAACATAAACACTGATGACTTCATGACAATCACTTTAGGAATAAAATCAACAAGGAATCACTCTTCCTCTTTTCAGATATTCCTTTCTATCTTCATAGTTCATATTTACAGCTGCAAAGTGGTACATCTGAAGGCAAGGGAGTTTGCATGGTTTTGTGTGGCACTTATACTCTTTGTTCGGGAAACATGGATATTGAAGTACTTGCCTTATTTAACTGCCTTTGCATGCTCTACTAATGCAGGCCTTCAGTGTTGTGTTGAGATACAAATTTACATTAGTGAGATTATCTAATGTGTATAAATGAAATTTAATAATTCAATCAGTACAGCAGTATTAACACTTTAAATAAGAAAGGGTGAGCCTTGCTGGTGTCCCTGAGATGAATAAGGTTTGTAGAGCCAGCCATTAGCCATGCGTATGTTTACGATGATTGTTAACTTGTGACTAAGTGTTTTTTGCCTTAAATGTTTCTGTTGTAAGTGAGTTTATTCTTTAATGATTTCTCTAAAATTCCATTAACACCAAATACTAACATCACCATTACAGGAAGGTTTTTGAGATGAGTGCTATTGCTAGTTGTAAATCTATTAATTATGGATTTATAATTTTTTTTTTGATGATTTTGTTCTTTAATGATGACTATATGATACTACTATCTATATATATGATGCCTGTTCCCTCTGAGAACTTCCATCAAGAAGTGGGTGGCCACAGCATAGAGTCTCCACTTATCACTGTCCTTACATGCCTTCCTTGCATACACCATTACTTACATTCTTCCCCCATTTCTCTTCTTCCAGTAATCCACCATTCTATTTCCCCATGTCATTTGTGGTCTTCCTTTCACACCAACCCCATTAATCATACTATCATGTACTCTCCTTGCAAACTCCCCATCTTACATTCTTTCCACATGCCAAACTACCTTACGGTATTATGTTTCATCCACTCCACCAGTCCACGGTTCATTCCCACTGTATTCCCTGCTTTACCAAATCTTTCATACACTGTATCATTACTTTCTTCATTCCGTCTAGTCATACCACATGTTCCTCTCAAATATATGTTTCCCTTATCTCCTTTCATATCACCACTTACCCAAGAGTTTAGTAGTACTTCCATACTAGGACAAGTAAAATCCATTTAGATGTAAAATAGCTACTCAGAAAAAAATAACATGGTACATATGAAATGCCTCAGCTTTAGGGAAGAAAACTTTGTGATCTTGATAAGGTTAGATTTCTAGGATAGAGTGGAGGATATGGTTATGCCCAGTATGTAATTGCAGGGTGAGATTATGTTTTGAAACTGAAGAGAGAAACAAGTGTCAATTTAGAAAGAAATGCAGGAGGAAATTGCATTTTAGTACTGCTTCCCCATTCCAAGATTAGTTTTTTGAAAAAACGTATTTATATTTTTCTTCATACTTGATTGCTGTTTCCTGCATTTGCAAGTTAGTGCAAGGAACAGACAAAGAAAGGCCACATTCACTCACATCCATTCTGTAGTTGTCATGTATAATGCACTGAAACCAAAGCTCGATATCCACAATCAGGCCCCACAGATCTTTCCAGGGTTTTTCTTGTCCACTTCAAATGCCCTGGTTCAGACCATTGATAGCACGTTGACCCCTATATGTGTACTACAACATTCCAATTCTCTCTACCCTTGGCATGCCTTTCACCCACTTGTTTGCTCATGCCATGGTCACTCAAGTCTTCCTCACTCTTATCCTTCCACCTCCAATTTGGTCTCCCCTTTTTCCTCCTCCCCTACACTTCTTACACATCTATCCTCTTTGTCAGAGTCTCCTTACTCATTCTCTCTGTATGTCCAAACCATTTCAATACACTTAACCACATTCTTTTTATTACCACTCCATCTCCTCCTCACTTCATCACTACTTGTTATCAATTCCCCTTTTGCCCTCTTCACTGATATTCCTTTTTGTTCTCTTATTTTTTTGCTTATTATTAACCTTCCTCCAAAACACCTTATTCTCACAAATTTTACCGATACTTGCTCACCCCAACTCTCATTTGACCTCTTTTTCAACCCCTGCACCTTCCACTTGACCTAACGCTTTCTCATGTACATCCCCAAAATATTTGCACTCCTTCCCTTAAGTACCACCAATATGACTCTCTTTTCTCTTTAGCTAGCAACTTTACTTCATCGTACCACTCAATAACCTTTCTAACCTGACCACCTCCCACCTTTTGCATGCAGCATCCTTCTCTTGGACAAGCCAGCACTGCTTCCCTAAATACTACCTATTCCTCACCCACACCCTTTACTTCATTTATCATTCTACATTCAATCTCTCCTGGTATTTCTTCACACAAGTTTCTTTTTCAAGTTCGCTCACCACTCCTTTTTCACAGATAGTGTTTCCTCTTTTCCTAAAACCCCTACAAATCTTCACCTTTGCCTCCACAAAAGAGTGATCAGACATCCCACCAGCTGCCCCTCGCAGTACATTTACATCCAAAACTCTCTTTTACTCGCCTATCATTAAAATGGTAATCCAGTAATGACTGCTGACCATTTCTCCTACTCACTTTGGTATACTTGTATATGTCCCTCATTTTAAACCAGGTATTCCCAGTCATCAGTTCTTTTTAAGTATACAGCTCCATAATTGTTCACCATTTCCATTCTTAATACTGAATACCCCAAGTCCCCCAAATTCTCTTCAGGTGCCATATGACTCACCTTCACATTCAAATCACACATCACTAATACCTGGTCTCTTGCATCAAAAATGCTGACACACTCACTCAGCTGCTCCCAAAACGATTACCTCTCATGATCTTTTTTCCCATGGCCAGTTGCATAGGCACAATAATCACCCATCTCACTATCCATTTTCATTTTTACTCACATCACACTAGAAATCACCTCCTTACACTCTTTCACACACTCCCTCTGCTTTACTTAGGATTAGCATTACTCCTTCCTTATCTCTTGTCGTCTCATGTCATCCCCGAGCATACCACAACATTCCAACTCACTCTATCCTGTGCACACCTTTCACACTCCTGCATGTTCAGGTCCAGATCCTTAAAAATCTTTTTCACTTCATCCTTCCATCTCACATTTGATCTTACCATTCTCCTTGTTTCCTCCACTTTTGACACATATATCCTCTTTGTCAATCTTTCCTCACTCATTCTCTCCATATGTCCAAATGATTTCAGCACATCCTCTTCTGCTCTCTCAACCACACTCTTTTTATTTCCACACTCTTTTTATTTCACTAACCCTCCTGATACCCAGGCGGGTAGTACTGGTAATAAATATACATCCCTGATTGTTGGCTGCCTACCAACTGCTACCTACTATCTTGTCCCTCAACCCTGCTGAACCTTGCTTTTATTAACATTTACTCTCAACTTTCTCCTTTCACACACTCTTCCAAACTAGCACCAATTTCTGAAGTTTCCCCACTCGAATCAGCCACCAGTGCTGTTTCATCAGTAAACAACAAATGACTCACTTCTTAGGCCCTCTCTTCCCCCACATGCTGCATACTCACCCCATTCTCCTAGCCTCTTGCATTTACCTCCCTCACCACCCCATCCTTAAATCAAACAGGTGTGGTGACATCACACACCCCTGCCACAAACCAGCCTTCACTTGGAACCATTCACTCTCCTCTATTCTTACTTGTGCACACTCCTTACACCCTTGCTACAAACTTCTCACTACTTACGTCCCACACCATATATTCTTACGACTTTCCACAATGCATCTCTATCAACCCTATCACATGCCTTCTCCAGATCCATAAATGCCACATATAAATCCATCTGTTTTTTAAGAATTTCTCACCCATATTCTTTAAAGCAAACACCTGATGCACACATCCTCTACCACTTCTGAAAATATAATGCTCCTCCACAGTCTGATGCTCCATACATGACTTCACCCTCTCATTCAGTACCCTACCATATAACTTACCAGGTATACTCAGCAGACTTATACCTCTGTAGTTTGAACACTCACCTTTATCCCCCTTGCCATTATACAAAGGCACTACACATGCATTCCTCCAATCCTCAGGCACATCATGATCCATACATACAATTAATATCCTTACCAACCAATTAACAATAGTCACCCCCTTTCTTAATAAATTTAACAGCAATACCATCCATTCTAGCTGCCTTGCCGCATTTCATCTTCCGCAAGGCTTTCACCACTTCTTCTCTCTTCACCAAACCATTTTCCATGACTCTCTTACTTTGCACACCACCCCGACCAAAACACCCTACATCTGCCACTTTATCATTAAACACATTTAACAGTCCTTCAGAATACTTACTCCATCTCCTCGCTTTATTGCCACCTATTATGTCTTCCCCTTTTGCCCCCTTTACCGTTGTTCCCATTTGTTCTCTTGTCTTTCACACATTATTTACCTCCTTCTAAAACAATTGTTTATTCCCCCGAAAGTTTACTGGTACTCACTCACCCCAACAATCTTTTGGCCTCTTTTTCAACACCTGTACCTTCCTCTTGACCTGCAACTTTCTTTTGTACATTTCCCAATTGTTTGCACTTCTTCTCTGTAATTACAGCCCATACACCTTTCTTTTCTCTTTCACTATAAACTTTATATTTTTTCAAACCCCCTCTCACTACCCTTTCTAATCTGTCCACCTCCCAAATTTTGCATGTCACATGCATCTCATACACAATCCATCACTGCATTTATGTACTCTTACCTTTTGTCATTTTATATTCCATCTCTTCTAGTATTACTTCACACAAGTCTTCTTTCCAAGCTCACTTACTCTCACCACTCTTTTCGCCTAGACATTTTTTCCTCTTTCGAAAATCTCTGCAAATCATCACACTCGCCTCAGCAAGATAGTGATCAGACATTCCACCAGCTGCCCCACTAAGCACATTACATCCAAAAAGTCTCTCTTTTAGGTGCCTGTCAATTAATATGTAATCTAATAATGCCCACTGACCATCTCTCTTACTCACATATGTATACTTTTTTGTATGCCACTTTTTAAAGCAGGTATTCCCAGTCATCAATCTTTTTCAGCATGCAACTCCACAAGCTCTTCACCATTTCCATTCATAAAACTGAATACCCCATGTGCCCCAGTTATACCCTCAACTTCCACATTACTTACATCAAAACTGTTGACACATTCATCTGTTCCCAAAATACCTCTCATGATCTCTCTTCTCATGGCCAGGAACATAGGCACCAATAATTACCCATCTCTCTCCATCCATTTTCAGTTTTATCCACATCCATCAAGAATTTACTTCCTTGCATTCTATCACACACTCCCGCAACTCCTGCATCAGGATTAGTGCTTCTCCTTCCTCAGCTTAGCTCTTGCCCTCTCACCAACACCGTACTTTACTCCAAAGACATTTCCAAACCATTCTTCCACCTTCTCCTTGAGTTTTATTTCATGCTGATCCAGAACACCCAGGATTCTTTTCTCAAACGTACTACCTATGTCTCCTCTCCTGTCATCTTGGTTACATCCACACATTAGGACACCCTAGGCTGAGCCTTCGAAGAGGATGAGCACTCCTTGCCTGGCCCTTTCATCTGTTTCCTCTTTTAGAAATTGAAGTACAAGAAGGGGAGGGTTTCCCGACCCATGGCCCTGCCCCCCTTAGTCACCTTTTACAACATGCAAGGAATATGGATACAGAATTCTTTCTCCTCTGCAGAGGCTCCCTGATTTATTTAAGACTTGGCATATGGAGATCTTTGTGCAAATTTCCCCATAACTCAATTGCAATATTTTTTTGAGATACGGAAAAATAGCTTTAGTGATGGAAACACTATAGTCCACCAGGAAGAATATAGTGAAGGGATGCATGCATAAGGCAGGCAGTCTCTTTCCCAAGGCATGTCTTACATGAATAGTAATGCAGTTACAGTAGTTATGTGCACATCTCCACCTCATTGTTTCAGAACTTATGGTGTAAATATCGCCCAAATTTGTTACTCATTATTGCTGGAAAATGTCTAAGTGATGAAAAGAGTGTAGGACCCCCTCCCATACGTAAAGTAATTGATCTAAAAGATGAAAAGGAAGATTATAAAGAAGCACAAAGGCAGGGAAACACTCGTTCATTTCACATGAGCTTAGGGGTAGCTACATCAATAGCAGAACAATTTTGAGTTACAGTTAAAAGGTTTGACACCTTTAAAATCAACTGTTATAACCAGGAGGTGAGCTGATGCTAGCTATGAGATGGAAAAATTATATACTTTTTAAAGGGAAGATCAGATTCAGTGTCATGTACTTTTAAGTTTCATGGTAATATAAATGAAGGCAAGAAGTCTCTTTGAAGAAAGAAAATCATTCTGTAAAGAGAGCCAGAGGTACATGAGGCAGGTTGTTGGTGCTTCACTGTTAGTAACACTATTCTCATTAATGTTGACTTAAAATTTGTGGCCAGTCATGGATGGTTCTGTAGATTTAAGGCTTGTGCTAATTTTCATAATGTTAAATTGAGTGGTCAGGTTGTGAGGACTGATATGGAAGCTGTGAAAAAGTATGCTGATGTCTTGAAAAAATTTGGTAAAATTGGATACACAGTATAGCATATATTCATTGTTGATGAGACTGCAAAAGATTGCCTAACATTCTTGCTCAGAGCTAACATAGTGGGAGATGACATGCATAAACCACTGCTTTTTTATCACTCAGAAGACTCCAGAGCAATTAAGGGTATCAGTAAGGCTGCACTGCCTGTATATTTTCATGCAAACCCAAAGGTTTGGATCAAAACTGCCTTTGTTAAGGACTGGTTCACTCACTGTTTTATTCTCGAGGTGGAAAAATATATTGTCGTGAGGAAGACGTACTGTTCAACATTCTGCTAGTGATTGACAATGCCCCTCGCCACCCAGCACATTCAGATGATCTTCACCGAAGCATGAAAGTAGTATTCCTGCCATGCAATGCTACTTCAGTGCTCCAACTGATGGACCAGGGGGTTATTGCAAACTTTAGAATATATTACCTCTACAAGACCTTTGCCCAAGCTTAAGAGACCATTGAGAGAGATCCTGAAAAGACTATGTGATTTTTTAGAAGTTCTGCAACATCTAGTAAGGCTTTCAGAATACTGCAAAGGCCTGATCAGAGGTTACTCAAACATGTTAAAAGGTGTTTGAAAAAATATGTGCCCCCAGTTAATCCATGAATTTTGAGATTTTGAGAAAGATGAAACCCGTGATGGTGTGACCAAGAATATTGTGAAGCTGGCAAGGAGCTTGTGCTGGAGTTGGATGCCACTGATGTTTATGACTTCATAGAATCTCATGGGGCTGAGCTTTAAAGGGAAGACCTCTTGCAGCTAGAAACAACTAAGATGGCAGGGGAGACAACAGAGAATGAAGATTAACCAGTTGAAGAACCAAGACAGTTCAACACTAAGGAGATGGTTATTGCATTTTGTGAAATAGCATTGACAATGACATGGCTTGAGTAGATGGGTTTGAATGGTTCACAGTTTTTAAAAGTAAACAGAGGAAGTGATAAGAAGCAGGACCGCAATAAATAAATAGAAAAATGTGAGAAAAAAAGGGCCACCATGCAGTCAACTTTTGACAGGTTTTTAAGGAAGATTGAACAGCCTGCTCTACCCGGGTTTTCACAACCTTTCAGTTCCTGTGCTCCAGACCTGCCATTGCAACCTACAACCTCTGATGTTGACTGCGATGATGTGATCCTTATCTCATCTCCATCTTCCTTATATAGCAATTAAGTTCTTTATCATCCACTACAAAAATGCCAACTTCACCGAGTCTGAGCATTACTAGGATTAAGGTAAACTGATATTTCTATAGAGTTTCATAACAGCTTCCATGTTTCTTTTATGTACTTTTTAATTTCTTTCCTGTATTTTTATTGCTCAGTGTGGTGGTGTTTTAAGTGTGTTGATGTTGCAGTCTGAAGTTTAAGGTGTTGTAAGTGTAATGGGCAAGTATAGCACAGTGTGCAACGTACGATAGTGATAGGAAAGTATATAAACGCCTTTGCAGAGTGGTACCAGAGGAAATTAACCAGTAACTGGGGAGGTGAGGCTCAACTGTTCCAAGTGATGGGGCTTTAGGTGATATTATATGATGTACTTCTTATGGAAATTTTGATTTACTCACAATTATTAGGAACATAACCCTTGCATAAGATGGGGAGCCTTTGTATATACTTATGAATATAAGTGAATTTATACATGTTAGCCATATCCTGCATCAGCGAGGTAGTGCCAAAAACAGATGAAGAAATGGTCTCATTTACTCACTTCCATTCTCCAGCAGTCATATATAATGCATCGAAACCAGAGTTCCCTTTTCACAATGAGGTCCCACAGACCTTTCCAAAGTTTTCCTCAACCGCATCACATGCATTGGTTCAGCCCATTAACAGCACTTCATCCCCTGTAAACCACATCCCTCAAATTTGCTCTATCCCTTGCATGCCTCTAACCCTCCTGCATGTTCAGGCCCCAAGCCTTCAAAGCATCTTTCACTCCATTATTCCACCTCCTCCTTGGCTTCCCTCTTTTCTTTGTTCCTTCCACCTCTGACTTGTATACTTTCATAGCCATCCTTTTCTCACTCATTGTCTTCATATGTCCAAACCATTTCAGCATACCCCCTTCATCTCTCTCATACATGATCCTCTTACTACCACATCTCGCACTTACCCTGTCTTTTCTTGTTCAATCAGCCCTCCTTAAGCCACATATTATTGTCAAACATTTTATTTCTAACACATTTACCATGTCCTTGACATTATTATCAAAGGCCCACACCACACATTCTTATTGCACTGTTGGGACTACTATACCATGAAACATGCCTGTCTTTGCCCTTAAAGAAAGTGACCTCTCTTTCCACATGTTCCTCAGTGCTCCCAAGACCTTTGCCCTCTCACCCCTCACCCACCCTGTGGCTCACTTCAGTTCCCATGGTTTCAATTGCTGCCATATCCATTGCTAAGTATTTAAAACACTCCACTTCCTCCAGGTTCTCTCGATTCAAACTGACATTCCTAGTAACTTTTCTTGTTCTTTACAGCTAAACCTGATAACCTTGCTTTTATTCACATTTACTCTCAGCTTTTTCCTTTCACACAATCTGCCAAACTAGTACATGGAAACAAAGCTCCAAAACTTCAGTATAGATGATTTCTCATCCCAAGCATGTGGAATTTCTCACTTCATCAGCATCTCCAATGAAGTCATCAAAATGCACATACCACACGGACACTTTTTTTTTTTTTTTTTTTTTTTTTTTTTTTTTAGGGGCCGTCTCCCTTCCCCAGTGTGGGATTCGGTTACACCT
>JAYMFT010151085.1:0-12619 GCA_038088735.1 Panulirus argus
TGAACCTAATAACCTTGCTCTTATTCACATTCACTCTCAACTTTCTCCTTTCACACACTTTTCTTACCATAAACATGGGTCTTGGGGGAAGGCCAGAAAGCCAGCACCACACACACACACACACACACACAGACCTACCGTAAGCAGTTCAGGTTCCCTCCCCTCCTCCTCACCCTCTCCGGTCACTACCAAGAAAAATCCACACTTCCTCTCTCGAACTGTAAACAGAAGCCAGGAGAGGCATTTCCTCGTAACACACAAAACTGACTTCCAACTGACTTCGTACGAGCACCAGACCCCAAGTGTATACCTACTCTGAACAAGCACCGACCGAACGCATCTCTAGAGTCTCTCATATGCCATGGCAGGATTTTTTACAAGTTTTTTTTTTTTTTTTTTTTTGGGGGGGTATGATTATTATCGTACGTATTCATCCCTTACGTTTGCGATTCAACGCTCTCTCCCTGGCCCCCGTCTTCTGCACGCAGTTGGGGTTGGGGGACACTAGTTCTGTCAACACTAACGCCCTCAAGAGGAAAGTGTATTCACATCCAACGTCCTAGAGTCGATAGACGCAGATGGCGGTGTTTGGTGCCATCGGACCCTCAGTGATTTATCGAGAGACGAAGTTCGACTCAAGCGGCAGTCTGCAGGTCTCTTCTCTCTTTCTCACACACACCACAGCAAGACCATCCTTGTGTGCCTCCAGAGGTGTGTGTGTGTCTGTCTTGATAATCTGCTCATCGCATACATGTGGCGATCTCAGGCAACAACACGACTTCTCGCTATTTCTATCCTAAACAGGACAGGAGTTGGATGTCATTTGTATTCCTGACTTCAACAAGGAATGCTTTAAGGAACACCTGTGTCGCCTGCGGCGCTGAATTGCTATTAAACGCAGACCACACGTATTAAACGCAGACCACACGTATTAAACGCAGAACACACGTACTAAACGCAGACCACACGTATTAAAAGCAGACCACATGTATTAAACGCAGACCACACTTATTAAACGTAGACCACACGTATTAAACCAAGTGTGGAAAGATCAAGAATAAAAACAAGAGGTCACTTCACACACTCGACTGACCTCTGGCGTTCCCCAAGGACAACAAATGCCCTCTGTTGCTGTTCTTATTATCATCGCTATCTCCGTTATCGCTGAGGAGTCATCAACTCGAAGGGAAAGAGGAGACTCGACTGGACAAAGGCGAGACGGCATCAGCCAGTCAACCAACCGCCTCACGTGAGAGACACGTGAAGAATCATTTACGCCTGCTACTCGAGGATTGACCGTTATGATACCCAGCGCCTTTTCCTCATACGGCGAATCTCAGTCGGACTCTCCTCCTGTCTTAATATTCCTCCTCTTTTCATCTGACCTTTCCAACGTAGCGAGTAAGGGTATCAATCCTTGACAAACTCAAATCAATTTCTTCTATATTTTTTCCCCTAAAAATATGCTTCATTCTTGCTATCATCAGAGATGGCCAGGATTAGATCATATATATATATATATATATATATATATATATATATATATATATATATATATATATATATATATATATACGCGCATTCATTAAGTGACACATTATTCATATATAAGTGTGCGCTGAGTATTTCCATGTCCAGACATGATCGCTGGCAGATTATTATTATAGCCATTCGCTCGTCTCTCGCGTCTCCTAATGGGCGGTGTTCGTACGTCCGTATATTTCGTGTATGCAAATGACAAGGCGACCCGTTCGACGACACGCACGGCCCCGTTCCCTCTCAGGTCGTCCAGCGTCGTATACTCTCGTCCGTGTCCTTGATAGATGTCAGTAAGTACCCCCCCCACCTCCTCCCCCGCCTCTCTTTTTTCTTTCCCAGTTATCAGCGTATTTTACAGTTGCAGATAAAAAGCCCTTGAACACGTCCGAAGTCTCAAGTCCAAGTAAACACCTGGACGAAGGTGTGCCCGAGCCCTCTGTGCGTGTCGACCAGGCTTGATTACTGTGTGGCCATCGGCAACTCAAGGGTGGGCCGTTTTGATACCTACCTCTTTTTCCCTACACGTCGAAGCTCTGGAACTCTCTGCCTTCCCAAGTCTTTCCTAATCACTATGACCCGGCACGTTTCAAAAGACAGGTTGTTTCCCCACTTCCTCCAAAATTCGTAAATACTTTCTCTTGTCTCTTATTTTATGCTTTCATGTTTGCCTCCAGCGGGATTTCTTCTGTTTATATAAATTTTCCGGTTGTTTGTTGGTTACGCCCGTCTTAGGTCGGATCATTGTCTGGTTGGTTATATATTTAGCGATCACTGCTCTTAAGTGAAATTATTCTTAATTCCTAATTATCGCTAAAATGAAAACCATCCTCGCCATTCTCTCCTTACCGAAAACCTTCGATTTATTAAAGCAGTTGATTCACACCAATCGGATTGTAGTTATCCGATTAGCTAATCTGATCACCCATCCACCTGACTTGTTATATAAATGACTTACGCGGTTCGCGAAATTTAAATACCAGCTTCCGGGGATCGCATTCGCGAAATTTAAGAAAAAAAAATCCGGGGTCGCTAAGCTCAGACCAGCAGCTTCTTGGGGGGGGGGGGGTCGCTGAGTTCACTCCGGGGTTGTTCAGGTGCCATAGGTCACCCTGGCGACTTTCCCAGTCACTAACCTCAACCCCTGGCTACCTCATGTCGCTAAAGTTATCCTAGCTAACCCCAGACCCCACACTCAACCTAGCAACCCCAGACGATAAACTCAGCCACCCTAGACGCTTCTCTTAGCAACACCAAGTCGCTAAAGTCAGCAAACGCTAGTCGCTAAGCTTTGCAACCCCTAATCGCTAAAGTCAGCACACGCTAGTCGCTAACCTTTGCAACACTAATCGCTAAAGTTAGCAACTGTGTCGTCCGTGCGGACGGGTGGAGTGTACGTGGTTAGCGCGGCGCGGCGCTGCCGCCCGCCGTTGTTAGCAGTGAGGGAGGGAGGGACGGAAGGTGGGAGGAAGCGAGGCTATACAGGTCACGGTCATGCGGATGCGTCTGTGTGTGTGCGTGTGTGTGTGTGTGTGTGTGTGTGTGTGTGTGGGTACGTCGAGGGAAGGCGAGCGAACAGAAGCGTCGCTAATCTTCCACATGCAGGATGTGTGGCGTGACTAGCCTAACGGACGAGCGGGCGTGGTAGCAGGAGATGATGGACCCGGCCCCCAAGGCCAAGGTTATTTTGGCCTAGACTACTCTAGCAGCTCCGGGACCTTTCCCAGCTCACCTCCTAGGAACCACGGGTCACTGTGAGGTGAGGTGGTGGGCCTGAAAGACGGGCGGCCAGGGGTGGATAGGTACGGATAAAGACCTGGGGATAGAGACCAGGTAAGGGAGGAAGACAGGGATGGAGGACAAGTGGGGATAGAAGGAAAGTGATACAGAACATGGCGTTAGGAGGAGGATAGGGATAAAGAACATGGAGTCAGGATAGGGATGAAGACCATGTGCAGGGGGCTAGGAGGACAGGGATGAAGGACAGTAAAACTAGGATAGGGATGATAAAATAATGAAAATAGACTAAAAGGACGAAGATCATAGGATAGTATACGACAGAAGAGTCTATGGGAGCGGTTGCCTACATCTGGCGGTAAAGAAAACGGCCGAGTATCCTGGAAAATCAGGATGCAAGACGGGAAAAAAAAAAAAAAAAAAAAAAAACAGCGAAAACATCGGGGGAAAAAACAGATCCGGATACATCAGAAGAATGAAAATAAAAATCTTTCCATGAATTGTGTTTTAACAACTGGCCAAGCAACGTTTGGTCAAGTAAATGTTGTCAAACTATATATATATATTATGCCACTATTTTATTTTTTAGTTTATAGTTATTTCTAATACAAAAATCTGAGTCTACAGTGAAAAACATGGGCATTTTGGTGCATTATTGTCGTACTTTACTATAAAATTCTTCGCCGCAATCGAAACCATTAACAAGTAACAGAAAATGGAGAGGGAAAAAAAGAGAAAATGGGCGGGTGCGCAGCTGCGCGACCCGCCCCCCGTGCATAAGTGGGCTCGTTAAGGCATTATCAAGGCCCCGGATGCAAGGAACTCACGGCAGAGTTGTTTCGCTGTTTCTTTTTTTATGCTATTTTTACAGTCTGAAAAGTAGACGCCATTACGAGCAATGGCGACAAGAATTGTGCAAAATTATCTGAGCCATCTTGAGGGTCGTACCGTCGTGCCCAAGGGTCGTACCGTCGTGCTCAGTGTCGTACCGTCGTGCTCAAAGTGTCGTACCGTCGCGCTCAAGGGTCGTACCGTCGAGCTCAAAAGGTTTCAAGGACGATCCCATTTAATCCTAAATCAACGGAAATATTACATCTTCACTTTTTTCCCTTACTCGAAAACCTATTTTGATTGGTAACGTTCCTAGAGGTGAGTAGAGAGACTGGAAGGTTTTGAGCGTAAAGACCTGGAGGAAGTGGAGTTCATCAGGGACTCAGGAGTGGACGTGATAGCGGGTGGGACCATGGAGGGCTGAAGTGAGTGATAGGGAGGGCCTAGGTCCCGGATGCACTGAAGAGGGTGTGGAAGGCGATGTCGCATACATGGACAGAATATGAAGTGGTGAGCGTATCTGACCATGATTCACGCTCGGGCCCTTGGCCCAGGTTCAAGTCCTGGGCACGGCATCCGGCCCACAGCCAACCCAGCTTTTCGGACTATTTTACACACTGAATACGAATATGGGGTTGAAATTTTGTTTAACATTTATTAAGGCTTGTAATTAAATATTAGAATGATAAGATATTTCAAAGATTTTGTGATAATTCGCTTCGCATTTATTGGGTATCTATCGGTGAGGGAAAGCATTTTGAGACTTTTTCTGTGATTATATCATGTATAGAAGAGTTTCATTGTGGTATATTTCAATATTCAAACGAAAAGATTTTTTTGGTGTTTTTCTCAGGAAAATAGATTTGCTTGTACACCTAAGTATAAGGACTTAGCTACACACTGAATACGAATCTGGAGTTGAAATATTGTTTAAGATTCATTCAGGCTTGTAATTATTACAATGATAAGATTTTTCAAGGATTTTGCGGTTATTTGCTTCGTATTCATTTGTTATCTATCGGTAAGGGAAAGCATCTTGAGACTTTTTCTGTGATTATTTCAAGTACAGAAGAGTTTCATTGTGGTATATTTCAATTTTCAAACAAAAAGTTTTTTTGGGTAAAAAATACTCTGCAGTTTTTGGTATTTTTCTTAGGAAAATAGATTTGCTTGTACACCTCAGTATAAGGACTATTTTACACACTGAATATGAATCTGGGGTTGAAATATCATTTAAGATTCATTAAGGCTTGTAATTAACTTTTAGAATGATAAGATTTTTCAAAGATTTTGTGGTTATTTGCTTCGTATTTATTAGTTATCTATCGGTAAGGGAAAGCATTTTGAGACTTTGCCTGGAATTATTTCATGTATAGAAGTGTTTCATTGTGATATGTTTCAATTTTCAAACAAAAAGTTTTTTGGAGTAAAAAATGCCTGCAATTTCTGGTATTTTTCTCTGGAAAATAGATTTCCTTGTACACCTGAGACACTGAATATGAATCTGGGGTTGAAATATTGTTTAAGATTCATTAAGGCAATATACATGTATCCTGCCAATCTTCAGGCACTTCACCATTATCCATGCATACATTGAATATTCTTTCCAGCTAATCAACAACACAGTCACCCCCTTTCTTAATAAATTCAACTGCAATACCATCCAATCCTGCCCTCTTGCTGATTTCATGTTCCACAAGGCTTTCACCATCTCGTCTCTCTTCACCAAACCACTCTCCCTGACTCTCTCACTTCACACACCACCCTGACTAAACCGCCCTACGTCTGCCTCTGTGTCATCAAACACATTCAACAATCCTTCAAAATACTCACTCCAGCTCCTCCTCACTTTATCACTACCTGTTATCACTTCTCCAATTGCCCCTTCACCGATGTTCCCATTTGTTCTCTTGTCTTACACATGTTGTTTACCTCCTTCCAAAACACCTTTTTATTCTCCCTAAATTTAATGATACGCTCTCACCCCAGCTCTCATTTGCCCTCTTTTTCAACCTTGCACCTTCCTTTTGACCTCCTGCCGCTTTCTCTTATACATCTCCCAATCATTTGCACTTCTTCCTTCTAAGTACCATCCAAATGCCTCTCTTTTCTCTTTCACTAATAACTTTACCTCATCCCACCACTCACTACCCTTTCTACTCTGCCCACCTTCCACCATTCTCATGCTATCACTGCTTCCCTAAATACATCCCATTCCAGATAAATATATCTT
The DNA here is from genome assembly GCA_038088735.1 of Panulirus argus. NCBI lineage: Eukaryota > Metazoa > Arthropoda > Malacostraca > Decapoda > Palinuridae > Panulirus > Panulirus argus. The sequence continues at coordinate 6,338 of JAYMFT010151085.1, forward strand.
TCAGACTTTTCACTGTTTTCCACATTAGCAAGGTAGCACCAGGAACAGATGAAGACAGGCTGCATTCACTCACATCCAATCTCTAGCTGTCATGTGCAGTGCAAAATAAACACAGCCTTACCATGGTTTCCCCTGGCCGGCCACTTCACGTGCCCTGGTTCAGAATAGCCACAATCAGTGGATTAAAGATATAGGACAGTTCTTTACGAGCCACATCTTACTAGTCATCCTGACCTTCAATGATTCCTTGCTTACATAACTTTTTTACTGAAGCATCATTGAACAATTCATTCTCCACCCTTTACAGATAGAAGTCATCACCAGGGCTGGGCCAGGGATGTTGGCTTTAGCTTAAGCTAAAAAATTTTAGCCTTTTTTTAATTTTGTTACAAATATTAATTGTTCTTCTACAACATTTCACATCTATCATAAGCACATACGTTATTTTGTCACTGCAATACTGAAATGGTCAAATTTTTTTGTTAACTCAAGTAAAATTGAATAATTTGATTACCTATACCAAAGAGCTTAATCTGTATGTAATATTTTTATTATAAATGTCAACTATAGTATCTAAAACTTTCTATACTCAGACTTCTTATTTGTCTAGGTTCTGTTTCTATAATCCTCATTGCCAAGGAGCTGGGGAAGCAAGGCGGTATGATTGGTGAGCAAAAATACTGTCTCACTCTGACCTTTTGTGTGTGCCTCACAAAACAGAGTTTAGTAGATAGGATGGAGAGTAACCCATGGCTTGAGAGTGTAAAATCTAAAGTGTCCTTTCAAACCAGTAATGTATTATGGTTGTGCCTTGTGTGCATCAGAGGAAGCATTTGCTTTCGGTTAGGGCCAAAACACCATTTCAGTCTACTAGATAAGGTTTTCCCACCAAGATTTTACCCTCTTTTACTGAAATATCATCTTACTGTAAGACCATTTAATGTTCATTATATAAACCCCACAACTATACAGCAAGCTGTCTTGGCCCATGACATCATCGGCTTGGAGTGCAGGTGATTCTCCACTGCCACTAATGCTCATCACACTTCTTCAACACATCTGCTGTGGGAACCTGTTAACTGTTACCCCTGCTTTTTTCCATCTTTAGTGTTTTCACTTTGTGAGCTTTACCTCTGAGTTTCAGAGATGTAAGATTGTTTGATTGTTTTTGGTGATAGAAATTTTAACTGCTGTACTTAGATCTGTTTATTGACTGTCATGGACCAGTTAGGCTAGCCAAGTGTTCATGCTTTCATCATACTGGAACAGCATATTACACTACCTTCCTTATTTTATGCTTCTACTTTGCTTGTATGTTACATTATGCTTATAGAGAATTATATCCTATATCCTTTTATTGTGTTTGATGATAGAAATTATAGGTACAGCACTTTGATCTGTTTTTCAGCTGTCATGGACCAGTTAGGATAGCCAGGTGTTAATGCTTGTATAATACTGGTTTGGCATATCATACTACCTTTATTTTACACTTTTGTTTTGCTTTTAATGTAACTTTATGCCTGAAGAGTAATATTTTCTTGATATGTTAAAAGCACATTTCTAAAAAGCTGTCTTATACAAACAACAGTTTATTAGGAATATTTGAAAAATTGAAAAGGGTATTATAAGCCACTTAAACAGCACTGCATAGACATTTAGATCATGGTATGCTGTTAATGTTTTTATATTTGTGCATGCCTCCACCAATTAATCCTTGTGTGTACCCAACAACCATTTGTGTGATCATTCCCCTAACTTTAATACTTGTGCTTAGAGATGAAGGCTTATATTCAGAATCACTTTTCATGGCCTCTTGAAATGTTTAGATATGATAATTTGTTGTCTTTATCATCTGAACCTCATATAATCTCATTCATTTATGCTATGTAGTAACCTTGGGTGCCCAGGTGGGGAAGCGCATAGTGTCTTCTTACCTCGGTGTTCTCTGAGTAACTGAGTGTTGTTGATATATATATATATATATATATATATATATATATATATATATATATATATATGCATGCTAGTTAAAGTTAGGGTGACAGCTGGTATTGATACTTGCCTTTAGGCAGTAAAGGAGGCATTGGATCCATCAACACAGAGGAGAAAGTTAGGCCTGCATATGTTGCGGGCAACATCCATACATAGCAAGAATCGTCCTTAACCCTTAAACAGTGACACATCAGTTGATATTTCCAAGGAAACAGTGGATAACAGCTGTTTATGTTCTCACTTTACCTACCAGGTTTATTACCTAGCTAACTTTTTGTAACATTAGTTGCTATCTGCAGTATCCTACAACCACCATTATAAGTGTATGATCATCCATTTGCATGTCATGCATATATAGTGACCCCACAGAAAATATGTAGATTATTGGATAACCAAAGTTATTAGAGGAACAGTGATATCTATCAGTTGAAGAAGAAAGTAAAGAATATGAGAAATGTGAAAAAATAGTGTCTTGCAATGTGATTTTAGTGGGATTTCACAAGGAGGAGGGAGACTTGCAAGGGAAGCATCTCCAGAGAATTTACCCTTGTTGAGGAAATTACAGAACAACTGCACCCAGTTTTTCTCTTTAGATAATCTTGGGGTATTGGCAGACTTTGATGACTGATGATGGGTAAAGGGCTTGAATATTTCCAAAGAAATAAATCTCCAGTATCCTCCTTACAGATGCCAGCTGCACTATGTACTCACGTTTATATGTAGCATTTCAATTGTTATTAAAGTTATTCACTGCCAACACTGTACCTATGTATGAAATAAAAGATAGCCTGATATTAGAGTAGCAAGTTCAGTGTAGAGAAATAATAGCAAGTTCAGTATAAAACGAAGAAACAAATCCCTCAAAATTCTTTCCACACTTACCAGCCAAAATCTTTAACCCTGGATTTAAGTGTGAAAGTTGTAATATTTATTAGCATACTCATGTTATTTACCACAAATGCCATGCCTGTGTTTGAAATTAGAATCCAGTTGGAAAATAAACTCTGAAACAAAGAAACATCATCTTGTCTTTCTCTCGTATCTAGAGCTGTCACACAATTTCATTCACACCCCCTCCAGGTGCTTATATATAACTGGATCTGGCGAGGACAAAGGAAGTGATATAATTTTGTGTGTATAATGTCTTACTTTTGAATTTTTATGCATTTATCAAAGAAAAAATCCCACATCAGCGAGGTAGTGCTAGGAACAGACAAAGGCCACATTTGCCCACATCTAGTCATCAGCTGTCTTATGTAACGCACTTAAAACTCAGCTCCCAATCCACAACTAGGCCCCACAGACCTATCCATGGTTTATGCTGGCTGCTTCACATTCCCTGGTTCAGTCCCCTGACAGCAACCCCTGCATACCACATTGTTCCAGTTCACTCTAACTTATGCACAGCTTCCACACTTGTGCATGTTCAGGCCCCGATCACTCAAATCTTTTTTACTCCATCCTTTTCCTCTCAGTTTGGTATCCTCCTCTCAACCCCCCCCCCCACTTTTTTTTTTTTTTTTTTTTTTTTTTTTTTTTTTTTCCTGATGCATATATCCTCTTAGTTAACCTTTCCTCACTCATTCTCCCCATATGTCCAAACCATGTCAGCACACCCTCTTCAGTTCTCTCAGTCACACTTTGTTAGCACACCTCTCTCTCACCCTTTTATTACTTAATCATACGACCACACAACACATATATGATATTCACTCAGGGCTAGTACATTAGTGATAGATAAGGGAACTGTGAGAGTCAGCAGTTTAAACAGTTCCTGTTATGCTCAAGGCAGGGTGAAACCTGACATTGGAAACCACCCTGACTGTTATACAGCATTCCTCATGAAGGTTAAAAGCTATACACACCCTACAATATTCATGATGAGTTATTTTTGCTTATCATCAAATTTGCTGATTCTCTAAACAAGGGGTGTAGAGCATTCCAACTGCAATATGGCCTCTTAATGTACAAGACAGCTAATTTTTTCAAGCTTGCCCACCCTTAAGTTTGTTGATTTACTTGATAAAGGTAGATTTTTCTTTATAATCTACAAGCACAACTAAAAGCATTACACATATTGTTGTCAAACATTTCATTGCTGACACCTCCACCCTCCTCTGCACATTGTCATTCATGGCACATGCCTCTCATCTATAAATATTGTTGGGACTACTACACCGTCAAACATACCCATTTTTGGCCTCTTAGATAACAATTTCTATTTCCTCTCATTCTTCAGTGCTCCCAGAACCTTCCTCCCCTCATCCACCCTGTGCTTCACTTTCGCTTCCATTGTTCCATTCTCTGCCATGTCCATTCCCAGGTATCTAATTAAATGCTTCCCTTCCTCCAATTTTTCTCCATTCAAACTCACACCTCAACTAACTGTCCTTGAACCCTGACTTTATAACCTTACTTTTACTCACATTTAAACTCAACTTCCTCCTTTCACACACACTTCCAAGTTCAGTCACCAACTTCTGCTATTTCTCACTTGAATCTGCCACTAGTGTTGTATCATCAGCAAACAACAATTGACTTTCCAGGTCCTCTCATCCCCTACAGACTGAGTAAAGTATATATTTTTGATTTTAGCAAACTGCTTGGTGGAGTTTTGGAATTATGCTTGCTATTTAAAGGTTAAAGGGATAATTTTCATTGGTTATAACTTAATAGGACTTCTTTTTTTTTCCAGTCAGCTTACTCCTCTGGAGGAGGAAATGCTGGAGATATCTACATCTAGAAGTAGTTGTAGATGAAAAAATGGAGTGAAAAAAATTTTGGGAGATAAGGGCCTGAACATGCAGAAGGGTGAAAGGCATGCACAGGATAGAGTGCGTTAGAGTGATGTCATGTACTGTGGTCAATGTGCTGTAAATGAACTGAAATGTCTGGCATAAACCTTGGAAAGTTCTATGGGACCTGGATGTGGATAGGGAACTGTGGTTTCAGTGTATTACACTTGACAGCTCAAGAATGGATGTGAGCAGATGTGGCCTTCCTTTGTCTGTTCCTGGCACTACTTTGCTAATCCAGGAAATAGCAATCAAGTGTGAAAAAAGCTAACTCAGTCTTTTAAGTGTTTAGAAGTAGGTTAGGCCCAAATATTGTCTGAAGGATATTGTCAAATGGTGTCCGAAGATGTTGGGATATTAGTACACCTTGTAGAAACATTTAATTCATGCTGGGATGGATTCCCCATGCCTCTGCTTGTGTGCTAGTTTTGCACTAGGGGAAATGAGTTGTTGGATGTTTGCTCTGAGGAAACTTTTGAGATCTTTCTTTCATGGTACTATTCCATACAGAACTTCAATAAAGCTATGATTGTATACATTTCATAGAACTGCAGCTTCTGTTTTTAACCAAGCGTAATGGAGTCCCAGATGAGTTACTCCAGTAGAGAACTCTTAGCTAAGCTTTGGTTGCATTTAGTTCATAGTTACCAAGTCCAGCAAATTCTTGGATAAGTTGCAATGAAACCATAGTTTCCCCTCTAAAGTCAGTGATTGTTTGGGTTTGTATTGTACACATGGTAGAAGCATAACCTTTGCTTTCACTCACCAAAGCTACAGTTCAATCTTGGTCAAGAAACTTTAGAACTGTCATATTTTTTTCCAGGTTTCCTAAGTCGTTCAGGGACTAAATAAAACTTTTAATTTTTATCTAGATATTAGGTTAAAGAAAATCTTGGGATAAGCTTCTATTTCCATACTCACTCAAAGCTGAGCCCTGGTTAACTCTACAGAATTTTGGGGGTGCAAGGTGTCTGAAATCATGGTGGATTGGAAACTGAAAGTTATCTGGTATCAGTCATGGAAAGTTTTCACCCTTTCCTTCCAACCTATGGGTTGAGAATGTACTTTAATGTGAGATTCATTATTAGTCCAGACAATTTTGTCTGGGTTTAAGCAGTTTCCTTTGCTAGCCTTCTTGTCTACATTACTTTTAATGACACATGTATATTACTTTTAGGAAATGAGAGTTTTTTTAGTGTATTTTGGATCTGTTTTAAACTGAACTCTCATTACATTTTTTCATTGGATAGATGTTGCTTCTGATTGCATTACAGTAGTGTATAGTGTATGCATATATATATATATGTGTATGTGCGTATATGTGTATTTATGTGTGAGTGGATGTATCTTTCTTCGCCTGTTTCCTGGCTACCTCGGTAACACAGGAAACAGTGATCAAGTATGAAAAAAGATAAAAATGAAAGGAGAAAGTTGAGAGTGAATGTGAATAAGAGCAAGGTTATTAGGTTCAGTAGGGTTGAGGGAGGAGTTAGTT
>JAYMFT010151096.1:0-26659 GCA_038088735.1 Panulirus argus
CAAGGGTGTGCCGTTTTGATAACTGCTTCTTTCCCTACACGTCGAAGCTTTGGAACTCTACCTTCTCATGTCTTTCCGAATAACTATGACCTGGCTCATTCCAAAAGACAGGTCTTTCACTTTCTCAAAAATTCGTAAATACTTTCCCTGTCTTTTTTCTCGTTTCTTAATTCTCTCTATTGTCAAATTAGGGTCCGGCCTTGATGCGGACTTTTGTCCGTGACTGGAACCTCCAACATATAAAAAAAAAAAAAATCCTCTGCTAACATCAACACCTGCCATGTTAACATCATCAACACCTCCCCTGCCAACATCACCTACACCTGCCATGGTAACATCATCAACATCTGCCCTGCTACCATCATCAACACTTCCCCCTGTAACATCATCAACAGCTCCCCTGCTAACATCATCAGTTCCTCCTCCACTAACATCATCAACACCTAGCATGGTAACATCACCTACACCTGCCCTGCTAACATCATCAACATTTACTCTGATAACATCATCAACACCTCCTCTGCTAACATCATCAACACCTGCCCTGCTAACATCATCAACACCTGCCCTGACTGGGGGGTTTTCTATGTTGTATGTTGGAAATACCTGAGGATTTGTTATGTTACATGCAAACATCTGAAGAAATGGAATGGAGTGAAATATAAGAAAAGAGTGGATAAGATGAATCAATATATTATGACGTATGTGTTTCGTCCTGTTGAATGAACGAGCAGAGAACGGAAGACATGTGGAAGCGTTGTAAAACAGACGAGCTTACTGGAAACCTGAGAGGCTGGTCACAGTTGGGAGAGACTCCGAAAGGATAAAAGCTTAAGCAGGTGGACACGAGACAACACCACATGTAAAGCGTAGCCGAATTGTGCGATCTGCAGCACCTGGCTCTTGGGGCCGAAGTAATCACAAAAGTTTGTGAAGTATTGATGCTCCAATCTGGACACATGATGACATACCATGTCGCCATCAGCACCCCGTACGGGGTTGTACCGGTTGTGGACTCACACACCAGAGGTACATCATCTGCTGTGCTCTCGCCTTAACAACACTGTACAGGTGAAGTACGGTGTAGGTTGTCGATACGACCAGTTTGGTGTGCTCTCAGCTCACAACACCGAGTTAGTCCACAACACTTGAGCTAGGGTGGTGTTAACTGGCAACACTGGAGGATCTTGATCGAGTGTTCCTCCAATCCACAACATTTCTTGTGTTGCAAGTCTAGTAAACCTGCAGAAGTTAAATTTAACGTTCTGATGGTTGCAAAGAGCGTTGGATGACAGTCCTCACCAGCGAATGTTACCGAGATCATGAAAAGCGACCCAATCATATCTTACGGAAGCGCTTGGGCTGGAGTGGACGACCAGTCAAGCGTGGCCGGCGACTGTTTCAGGGCGAACACTTCAGCGAACAAGTATGGCAGCGAAAGCACCACGGAGACCACTACACCGACCGCAGCTCAAGAGAGTCATAATAAAGAAATGTGGCCGGTATGGAGCCCGGCGGGCCAGCGCCTGGTGACCCTCACCACTCAGGCCATAAATCAATTACGTCGGGTTATTTCCTCGGACGGCGGCTGCTGATGGCTTCATTTCCGGGGCGGAAGGGGACACCCAGACTCTGAGGCTGGTACATAGTTTACATCTTTCCCTCTCTACATTTTTCTCTCTCCTCCTCCCCCCTCTCCCTCCCTCCCTTCTACTCCTCCCTATCTATCTCAGGAACGGTGGAGCATATCTGAAAGTCAGGGAGTAGAGGTTTATAAATCCATTGCTCAGAGGAGTGATTGTTTGAGGCATATTACCCTATGGTTGTGAGGAGGTTTGATATTAATAGTGATAATAACAACAACAACAATAATAATAATAATAATAATAATAATAATTATAATGATATAGGTCACATTTAAAGCGTGTTATGAAAATTTGATATAAACGCTAACATATCACAAGACTACGACTCAATTTCATTTTTTTTTATACCTTATAAAGATGGTTGATCGTTCCCTCGTTCAGGACATACCTCTGTATAGCACCAGTGTTGCGAGAGGTAGAGTTCTTCTGGTACTGGTCACGCACCTTCCTATAGTGGTACATTGATACTGGGACTGGTCTTATAATAATAATAATAATAATAATAATAATAATAATAATAATAATAATCATAATAATAATGATAATTATAATAATAGTAATAATAATAATAATAATAATAATAATAATAATAGCAATAATAATGATAATTATTATAATAATAATAATAACAATAATGATAATAATAATAATACTGGTACCATCCATATGCATTCCTGATACACTGATACTGGCACTGGTCACGTAGCTTCCTATAATGGTACACCGATCCCGGTACGGGTCATGCACCTTCCTGATACACTGATGCAGGTCCTGTTTATGTTCCTTCCCACAACAGTAAACTGATACTGACCCTGGTTATGTGTGCACCCACCTACCAGGTAACCATAGATTACGTGCATTCTTTTGCCAGGCGGCCAATGAACAGGTACCTCTTAACTTGGTGGCCAGGGCATAAGTACGTTTGCCCGACGACCGAAAATCATCCCGTACTACTGGCGGTGTCCCGTCGCCCAGCGAGTCATCAGCAGTATCCCTCAACTCTTGCAAACTGTCGCTGTACATAAGGCCAGACCTGTGGTTGCCGCACATCGCCAGTGGACGAGTAAGTGGCCTGGAGTACGACAGATCGGGACAACCCAGGGGCAGGTCGAATGGGAGGATGAAGTCGTCTCTCAGAGGAGGTAGGTGGAGCCAGCACCGCCCCCGGCCTGACTCGAGTCTCTCTCGCCGTCTCTGTTGTTCCTGTCGCTATGTGAGTACAGCACTAGGTCGCCAAGTGGGCTGCGTACTGCGTTAGAGTGGGCCTGACCCTCGCCACCTCTTGGGTCGAGGATGCTATCTTCTCGTTGCCTCTCCTCCTCGACCCAATACGTCGAATCTCGACAGTACACCATACAGCCTCCTATATATCAATATCTAGTATTGCACATAAAGTACTAGGTTTTCTGCTGGTTCATGATAAAAACTACACTCTCTGGTTGACAGGACATCTGCGAGCCCACAGGGATTAATATAATACTTCAAAATTGAGAAAGAAAATCTCTTGGCCTTGATAGATCTGATGGCTGAATGTGACAGTCACTTTCAATAGCAACTTTCTGCACGCCCAGAAGAATTGTGTGTGTGATTAAAAACAAAGCCTTCAGTAAGTGTCATCACTGTGTACTCAGTTACTACAGTTGAGCTGACAGACAAGTACACTAACAAAGATTCTGTCGATGTTTGAGTCAAGAATGTGGATCAGGTCAAATTTCAAATAAAAAACTTCATGTAATTTGTCTGGAATGTACAACAAGAGAAACCATAAGAAATGATAATTTCCACTTTTATGCAATACTGCCTTGATATATTCAAGATCCGGGGGAAGGCCTGTGAAGAGGCTAGTGTAAAGTCATCAGAGGGGATGGGGGTCAGGGTAGGACCAAGGATGTAGCTCCAGTAACCACAAACTCAATCTCTGCATCGCATCATCCAACAAGATAGGCTACCCATAATTAGAAGTCTGGTAAACCTCCCCTAGGTCTTTTTCTTTTTTTATTTCATTTTTCATTTCTCCCTCGAGGGGCAGTGGATGCTTTAAAGGCTACTGGAAGAATGTGATTCTATTTTTTTCTTTTTTTTTATGTTGGAGGTTCCAGTCACGGACAAAAGTCCATATCAAGGCCGGGCATTAACTGAAATATTGAGGGATTATGAAGCAGTAAAAGAAAAGACAAGGGAAAGTATTTAAGAATTTTGGAGGAAATGAAATGTGCCAGGTCATAGTTATTGGGAAAGACTTGAGAAGGTAGAGAGTTCCAAAGCTTCGACTTGTAGGGAAAGAAGCAGGTATCAAAACGGCCCACCCTTGAGTTGCCGATGGCCTCACAGTAATCATGAGACGCAGCAGCTTGCCGAGTATTGCGTGGTCTAGCTAGTGGTGTGGGCACACAAGCAGCCAGGTCTCGGGAGCAAAAATAAAAGAAATACCTATAGAAGAGGAAAATTGAACCAACATTGCGGCGTAGGGCAAGGGGGTCAAGTTTGGAAGTTAGCCTGGGACAGTTTACAAGAAAGAGTAGATGTTCCAGTAATAACAAGCAAGTTCATTGAGTCAAGAGGTGGGATTGCAGAACTGCAAAGGAGAAATGAGAGTTGTGGGGAGTTTTCAATAGAGAGATGGGTAGAAACTGGGTCTTGGAGGCATTAAACTTAACAAGATTTTGTGTACCCCACTGAGATATCCTGCCCAAGTCTGAGTTCATCTAGGAAGCTGTGTCAAGACGAGATGCAGATAGAGTGAGAGAAGAGGGAGCAGAATTGAAGGATGTAGATGAACGCAGTGTTGAGTCGTCAGCGTATGAGTGCATTGCATTATTTGTAGAGGGGAAGAAATCGCTCAAAAAAAAAAAAAAGTATAGGGGACAGGACAGAACCTTGATGGACACCGCTGTTGATGGAGAAAAGGGGGAAAGCTGATCCATCAACAAAACAAACAGATAGATCGGCCGGGAAGGACGCTGCATATGAAGGAGCAAAGCGAGTGAGGGAGACCAAAAGAGGGGAGCTTAGAGAGGAGACCCCGATGCCACACCCTGTCAAAAGCCTTATTCATGTCAAGAGCAACTACTCATGACTCCCCCAAATCTTTCAGTGATGTTGACCAGACATTTGTAAGATAGGAAACAATATCACCAGTGGATCTAGCCTTACGGAAGTCATACTGGTGATCAGAGAGAAGACTGTGATTTTCGAGGTGTTTAAGGATGTGGGAGTTGAGGAGGATTCAAAGACTTTGGGAATGGTAGATGTCAAAGCAAGAGGACGATAGTTAGAGGGGTCAGAACGGTCACCCTTCTTAGGGATGGGATGTATCAATGGATGTTTCCCAGAAGGAAAAGTTTTGGTTTTTAAACTGAAACGGAACAGACGAGCAAACACAGGTGCAAGTTCAGAGGCACACTCTTTCAGTACGCGGGAATGGATGCCATCACGACCATAAGCCTTGCTTGTGTCCAGAGAAAGAAGCGCTTTTCGGACAGTCCGAAAAGAGATCACGGGAAGTGGCATAGGGTTAGTAAGAGGAGCATCAGGGGGTGAAGGAATGTTAGAATCATCCAAGATGGAGTAAGAGGAAAAACGGGAACCAGAGTTGCTTTGTCTACGGGAGAGGCAGCTATAGCACCGTCGGGACGGAAAAGTGAGGGAAAGGTAGAGCGACAGAGGTTGTTAGAGATGCCCTTCGCTATAGACCAGAAAGACCTATCACTTGATGACGAAGAGAGGATATCACACTTCCTTTGAATAAAAGAACGCTTCGCCTCACGGATAACGTGCTTGCAGCGATTCCGGGCCGTGATGAAAGCTGAATGGGAGCCAGAGGTAGGAGAGTATTTCAAAGCTCGATATGTCTGATCCCTTGCATGAATGGCCTCAGAACAGGAACGGGTGAACCATGGATTGGATGAAGAAGTAGTCTTGGAGGAAGAGGGGATTAGTGCTTCCATTCCCGCAAGAATAACCTGTGGTATGCGTTTGGCGGAGACAGAAGCATCACCACATAAAAGACAGTAATTTACCCAAGGAAAGTATATAGCACAACTAAATTGAAAGGTCAGTGCAAGACACGTTGAGTTGAGGGACTTGTTTGTCTTGACACTTTTAGGAACTGTATATCTTAATTGTTGACAGTCATGAATGTGCTGTCAGTCCGAGTGTTGTGCCCAGTTTGTACAGACGAAAGAGACGTACGATGAACGGCCTCTGGAACAATGGGCCAGGTATCGAGACACCAGAGTCAGAGCTCAAGTTCTCCTCATAGGCATGAAGTCAACAAACAACATTGTGACGTTCAAGATCACACGGCACACGCTGGAGGCAATTCGGCCACTGGAAACAATACTGAAAAGCCGTAATCACGACATCCCATACAGACCGACCGATGATGTGATCACGAGGGTGGAACACATAAGACGCCACAAAGGATTCCCATCGTGGCACAGTACAGGTGAGTCAATGGCGGAGGATGTGGCCAGTGAGGTGCTCATACAGAGGGTCACTGGTAGGCCGACTCAACCACAGGTGAAGAAATGCAACAATTCTTTCCCTGGATCACACCCTCTCATATATGAGAACCAGGTTCAGCACAAATGGCACCAGACCAGGACAAGCAATATTCCAACACGAGAGCAAAGACTTCAGAAGCTCTGGGAGACAGACCTCACTACGTCCTACTGTTTCACAGCATAATAATACAATGTATTATTATGCAATAAAAACTATTGTCTCCCATGGAAGAAAACAGATTCATTCTTTGCATGACATTTGCAATGTCGCTGTTTTAGAATATATCAGAATAAACAAGATAACAAGGTTGTTGAATCATTCATTTGAAATGTTACACAGATCCTTCACCTCAGAAACGTTTCAATTTCTTTGTGTCAGAAGCGGCCACGGGACCATTTACCAGCATACTTGTTGTGATGCCTCGAGACAGCAGATATAACAATTCCCAAACATTGAAATTGCTGTTGACAATAGGCAGAAGGTTGGCCACTGGGAGCTGTGAGGCTGGAGGGTTTTTGAAGGATGAAGAACTTTCCCCCATCAACTATGCCGGAAGGACGTTTCCTGCTATACTATCAATACACCTCCGCCCCAGCCTCCAGGTCCGTACAGGCAAAGTCTGTCAGGCAATCCCTCAGAATAATCAAATGCACAATGTTCCGCGGTTCCACACGAGTTAATTTGTAGCGACTAATCAGATTTAATTATTTGTGTGGGTGAATATCATGAAAGGATAATGAAAGCGATCTAACAACTGTTTTTTTCATATCATTTGTTTGGTATATGTATCACGCTACTGATCCTTAATGTTCAAGCAATCTCGACCCCGCTTTCCACAATCCTGGATCAGCCCTTGTTCACCACCACCTTTTTTTCCAGAATGTCTGCGATGACCTAAATATCTTAATCACCTTATCTAAAGAAAAACAAAACTAGAGGCACACTGTTTTCTCCAGAGGCCGACCCCAGCCTGTTAGTTGCGGTACTGGCGGCTGCCGCCCGTGCCTGCTGCACCACCATGATATAAAGACACCGAAATAGATATTGTTCATCCCGGAATATATTTATCAGAATGTGAGGTCTATATTTCTCAGTCACACTGCTAGCCTATAGACATGCACACCAACCTTAAGTATTCGGCAGTATGTCATTACACTCAGCCAGCTTCCAAACACACAAACAATTCTTTAGTGCAACGCAGTCGTACTCAACACACACATAAACGTGTCAAGGTATTTTCCATTCATCACCACCATATCCTCTGCCGTTCCTCCTGTCCAGTTCCTGCTTCAGTAAACATGTCACAGTTTGATCAGGAACTCTCACACAGCCAGTTGATGGCGTCCTCACGTAGCTGGGTGTGGGCGGCGGGTGTTCAGCTCGGCTAGTGGGACGTCTTCCCACAGCGGACCGTCACCCACATCGCTTCCTGCTCAATACTTCATGAAGACGATTGTCTCTTTCCATACGTGTTCCCAGTCGTTTGTTTGTTACTGCTGAACCTCTTGAGCTGGTGTTACTCCCTCCCCACCATCAGTCCTCCCTCTCCAGCAACAGTCCTCCCTCCCATCCACTTTTTTTTTCCCCCAAGTGGTTGGTTAGGAGTGGAAAATACGTAAAGGAGTCGGATATGGGCAGGAAGCCTCAGTCTAAACGAAAAGTGTACTCTGGGGCTGAGCCATTGGTGTATTGGGACCGAATTGCTTGAAACTATTATTATTGTGGCGTTGTCGGCAGAAAAGATGTCCAAATTCACGTTTCCATTTGGAGGATGGATGTCAACTGTGAGTAATGAGTAGTGTTGGTAACAGGACGCTGCACTGTGGGCCTCCACTGAGTAGAAGATTGGGTTACGTCACCGAGATTATGATGATTTCTGTGTAGCGCTGGTTAAGAAGCTGCACGGTGGTCTGTACGTGATTCCTGTTACGCCTGACTGTATCAGTTTGTGCTACACTTTGTCAGAGGTTTCACTTGTATCACTGTGCAATATACTGCTTGTCCTTTAGAGATGAAAGTTTTTTTTTCTGTTATCGTAATCGCAGAGTTGGTGCTCCTGACCCTCCGGAAGCCGTGCTGGTTCGGATTCCAGAGGGTGTTGTTGCCCTAGTTGTTCTCTGAGAGAGTTTACCCGGAACGTCTAGGAGGGAGGTGGGACGGCAGTTCTTTAAGTCTGACATTTGTGGTGTTGGTATCATTGTTACTCTAGCCGCTTCGCATCTACGAGGAAAGCGTCTTGTGTTTAGCATAGTGTTGTGGAAGTTAAGGTGGTATTGATGGCCTCTTGGGGGTAATGTGCTGAATTGTTTCTAGTCTTGCTCTTTCCTGGGGCGGAGTTCTTGGGCTTCTGGATGGCTGTTTTGTAGTTCCTGTTTGTTCATTTTCGGAGATACAGTTACTGGGGGGACAATCTGGTCGAGTCGATGGTCTGACTTCAGATCAACATGGAGGACTTAAAACTAGGCATGGTCAAGAGAAGCAGCAGAGACAGCATGATGAAGACTGATACAAACTACAGACAGACAGACACATCCCAGACCCTGGCAGCAGTACAACCCTGGGACACCCTTGGTTCCCAGCCGGCCAGCCATGTACACAACGAACAATGCTCAGCATAGCTAACTGCCCTTCCCTTCCCTTAACCAACAACAAACATCATTACACACACACATCCCCAGTCAGTCGGAGAGATATACATAAAGCAACAGGTAGAATCAATTGTCCACAATACTCTCCCGTACGCATCACAAAACCACCATCGTGCGCCTACATACTGATTGATTTGATTTGTGCCGGGAAAAACCCCGGCAAATTTGTTGTGCACCCCATACTCATCCTGTGAGCGGGAGCGCAAAAGGATTACAGGGGTCACAAAGGGTCTACATATACTCTCTGTGTTTCTCTCTCAATGGGAAACTTCACCTTCCCTGTCCAACCCCTTCTCCCTAAACACCCTGATAGTAAAAGACTTGGGAAAGGCACAGTGAGGAGAGAGAAGGCAGTTATACAGCGTGCAAATGTATGGTGTGGGGTTTACTGAAGTGTGTGGCTGGTTTGTGAATATGCAGTTTAGGTGCCTTGTTTATATACCTCCGGGGGACTGAGGGCGATGTGTGTAGTGATGTTGCATCTTAGTTTGATAAAGAAATTGAATAATTGAAAGATTCTTCACATAATGTACAGATGGATGAGTGAGGGGGGGGGGGGAGTCTGGTGCTATCGGACTCCATCTGCTTGAGGTTACAACGCGAATGAAAAGTCACCTTTGACGAGGCTGTATCATCGTCAGTTGACGAAGGGCAGTACAGTCTCGTCGAAGAATTCTCGTTCGCAAGGACTCTATCATTTCCCTGCTTCTAAATGTAGCGCATCCTCGAAGATGCAGGACCTCCATTAAAGGGGTCAAAGGGTTATATAGGATAATAAGATAATGATAGCCTCTCTCAGGACTCTGAGGTTCCGTAAAAACTTAGTGTTCCGTGTCAGTAACATTGTTGTGATCTGGAACGTGTCTGTAGCCTATGTCGCCGTTGTCCTCCAGCACCTGTCATAGGTCGGGTTCTTCCCCGTCAGCAGACACCCACTGGTTTAAGTCGTTCTTGTTGGTCTTCACCATTTTCGACAACGGGATATTTTTCTTTGGTGACGATTCGCAAAGCCTAATCTCGTACAGTCTGCAGCTTCAGACCGCGTGGTACCACGACCTGTAGAGGCCAGTCAGGGCTGCTCTACTTTGTGCCATTCTTATGGTAACACGTTTTACTATCAAGCCTCGTATTGTCAGCGTGTGTGGCGCAGGATCTGACTGTTCCCCTGGTGCACTACAAGCCCCTCCCCCCACTCTGGCTCCACTGCCAGTTCCCTCAAGTGAGAAATTACCGGGGTGCGGCCCGCCACCCAGCTGATAACACTGCCAGCAATCCCAGGGACCCCCGCCCCACCACTGAACCTAGCAGTCTCATTCTCGGTCGTGAGGATTAACGTGTCATCTGAGGATCATTTGGTGAGCTGACGTATAGATACTGGCTTCTCTGTAGTTCAGTTCATTTCAGTTTTCAGTTCAGTTCAGTCCAGTTTCAATACTTTATTTCTTGATAGAGGAATCGGGATCCTAGTGCTGGTCACTATGTACCACTGTACAGTAATACCAGAAGCATCTGGCAAGTGTCGCGAGTGAGATCTCTCAAGCTCCACATGGGCTTCCGTGGTGTAGTGGCTAGCGCCGCTGATCATAATTCAAGCACGGGCCCCTCCCTGGGTTCGAATCCTGGGCCCGGCAGTAGGTCCTCAGCCAACCGAGCTGTTCATACTCCCCTCGTGGTATATGGGTACTTGGCTTAAGCTAGGGTGTGTGTATACACGTAAGAGTAAAGACATTGTTCATAACCATACGCAAGGCTGACGCGTGGCCAAACGGTGACCACACTCGCTACTAAGGGATCCCACCTGGCCATCAGCAGCGCGTGACGCCACCCGTGGCGCATCACATCCGGAAGGCTAACAAGTATGAGATACTGGCGATGCTCAAAGGTCAGTCCTATTCGTGCCACTAATGGAGCCATGTTCCTTGCCTCATTACCCACTGTCACGGGTACTCGCAGGGAAGACGGACGAGACACCTGGAGAAGAACAGGAAAGCAGGACTAGCTGGGGCGACGGACTGTGGACTGTACAGCACAGCTCGTATGTCAACCCCTCCCCCCCACTCCCCCTAACGGGAAGCGTGACTCCCCGTCACCAGTTCACAGCAGGACGCGTCACCAAGCATTTGTGATCCGTTGTGCTGGCTGGTGCCGCCGGCCGTTCCCTGTTTGAATAAAGAAATTCCAACATCTCAACTTTTCTCGAAATTATTATGTTACTGACTTAATGGTCATTAACGGCTATCAGCTGCTGTATGTTCATTAACGGCTATCAACTGTTGTACGGTCATTAACGGTTATCAACTGATGTACGGTTAATAACAGCTATCAACTGTTTTACGGTCATTAACGGCTATCAACAGTTATATGGTCATTAACGGCAATGAATTTTTTTATGGTCATTAACGGCTATCAACCGTTGTATGGTCATTAATGGCAATCAATTGTTGTATGATCATTAACGGCTATCAACTGTTGTATGGTCATTAACGGCTACCAACTGTTATATGGTCATTAACGGATATCAACAGTTGTATGGTCATTAACGGCTATCAACTGCAGTATGTTCATTAACGGCTATCAACTGTTGTATGGTCATTAACGGCTATCAACTGTTATACGGTCATTAACGGTTATCAAGTGATGTACGGTCAATAACAGCTATCAACTGTTGTACGGTCATTAACGGCTATCAACAGTTATATGGTCATTAACGGCAATGAATTATTATATGGTCATTAACGGCTATGAACCGTTGTATGGTCATTAACGGCAATCAATTGTTGTATGATCATTAACGGCTATCAACTGTTGTATGGTCATTAAAGGCGACCAACTCTTGTATGGTCATTAACGGCGACCAACTCTTGTATGGTCATTAACGGCGACCAACTCTTGTATGGTCATTAACTGCGACCAACTCTTGTATGGTCATTAACGGCGACCAACTCTTGTATGGTCATTAACGGCGACCAACTCTTGTATGATCATTAACGGCGACCAACTCTTGTATGGTCATTAACGGCGACCAACTCTTGTATAGTCATTAACGGCGACCAACTCTTGTATGGTCATTAACGGCTAACAACTGTTGTATGGTCATCAATGGCTATCAACTGCTGTACGGTCATCAACGGCTGTCAAATGTTGTACAGTCATTAACGGCTGTCAAATGTTGTATGATCATTAACGGCTATCAACTGTTGCATGGTTATTAACGTCAATCAAGTGTTGTATGGTCATTAACAGCTGTCAACTGTTGTATGGTCATTAACGGCAATCAACTGTTGTATGGTCATTAACGACTATCTGTTGTATGATCATTAATAGTTATCAACTGTTGTATGGTCATCAGCAGCTATCAACTGTTGTATGGTCATTAACGGCTACGAACTGTTGTATGGTCATTAACGGCTACCAACTGTTGTATGGTCATTACCGGCTATCAACTGTTGTATGGTCATTAACGGCTATCAACTGTTGTATGGCCATTAACGGCTACCAACTGCTGTATGGTCATTAACGGCTACGAACTGTTGTATGGTCATTAATGGCTACCAACTGTTGTACGGTCATTAATGGCTATTAACTGATGTATGGTCATTAACGGCCATCAACTGTTGTATGGTCATTAATGGCTATCGTCTGTTGTATGGTCATTAACGGTTACCAATTGTTCTACGGTCATTAACGGCTGTTAGATGCTGTATGGTCATTAACGGCTATCAACTGCTGTATGGTCATTAACGGCTATCAACAGTTGTATGGCCATTAATAGCTATCAACTGTTGTTTAATAGCTATCAACTGTTGTCTGGTTATTAACGGCTATCAACTGCTGTTTGGTCATTAACGGCTATCAACGGTTGTACGGTCATATACGGCAACCAACTATTGTATGGTCATTAACGGCCATCAACTGTTGTATGGTCATCAACGACTATCATCTGTTGTATGGTCATTAACGGCTACCAACCGCTGTATGGTCAATAACGGCTACCAACTGTTGTATGGTCATTAACGGTTACCAACTGTTGTATGGTCATTAACGGCAAACAAATGTTGTATGGTCATTAACGGCTATCAACTGTTGTATGGTCATTAAGGGCCGTCAAATGCTGTATGTCATTAACGGCTGTCAAATGTTGTATGATCATTAACGGCGACCAACTGTTGTATGGCCATTAATGGTTATCAACTGTTGTATGGTCATTAACGGCTACCAACTGTTGTATGGTCATCAACACCTACCAACTGTTAAATGGTCATTAACGGCTATCAACATTTGTATGGACATTAACGGACGTCAACTGTTGTATAGTCACTAACGGTTATCTGTTGTATGGTCATTAATGGCTATCAATTGCCCTACGGTCATTACCGGCTGTTAAATGTTGTATGGTATTAACGGCCATCAACTGTTGTATGGTCATTAACGGCTATCATATGTTGTATGGTCATTAACGGCTATCATATGTTGTATGGTCATTAACGGCTACCAACTGTTGTATGGTCAACAACGGCTATCAACTGTTGTATGGTCATTAACGACAATCAACTGTTGCATGTTCATATCGGCTATCCACCACCATTTTCATATCGGCTATCCACCACTGTATCTTCATATCGGCTATCCACCACTGTATCTTCATATCGGCAATCTACCACTGTATCTTCATATCGGCTATCCACCACTGTATCTTCATCTCGGCTATCCACCAATGTATCTTCTTATCGGGTATCCTATCCACCACTGTATTTTCATATCGGCTATCCACCACTGTATCTCCATATCGGCTATCCACCACTGTATCTTCATATCGGCTATCCACCACTGTATCTTCATATTGGCTATCCACCACTGTATCTTCATATCGGCTATCCACCACTGTATCTTCATATTGGATATCCACCACTGTATCTTCATATCGGCTATCCACCAACGTATCCTCATATCGGCTATCCACCAATGTATCTTCATATCGGCTATCCACCAATGTATCTTCATATCGGCTATCCACCAAAGTATCTTCATATCGGCTATCCTATCCACCACTGTATCTTCATATCGGCTATCCACCACTGTATCTTCATATCAGCTATCCACCACTGTATCTTCATGTCAGCTATCCACCACTGTATCTTCATATTGGCTATCCACCCAAGGCCTCCTGTCACAGTGGGGACGCCTGGAGAAGCTGGTAGCCAGAACCCAGCCCCGAGGCCGCTTGTCACAGTGGGGACACCAGAAGACTGTTGCCATAACTCAGCACCGAGGCCGCCTGTCAATCACTGTGGGGACGCCTGGAAAACCTTATTGCCTGAATCCAGCCACGAGGCTGCCTGTCACAGTGGGGACGCCTTGAGAACCTTGTTGCCTGAACCCAGCTCCGAGGTCGCCTATCATTCACAGTGGGGACGCCTGGAGAGCCTTGTTGCCTGAATCCAGCCACGAGGCCGCCTGTCACGGTGGGGACTCCTGGAGAAGCTTGTTGCCTGAACCCAGCCACAAGGCCGCCTGTCACAGTGGGGACTCCTGGGGAAGCTTGTTGCCTGAACCCAGCCCCGAGGCCGCCTGTCAGTCACAGTGGGGACGCCTGGAGAAGCTTGTTGCCTGAACCCAGCCCCAAGGCTGCCTGTCAGTCACAGCGGGGACGCATGGAGAGGCTTGTTCCCTAACTCAGCCCCAAGGCTGCCTGTCACTGTGGAGACGCCAGGAGAAGCTTGTTGCCAGAACCCAGCCCGGAGGCCGCCTGTCAGTCACAGCGGAGACGCATTAAGGAGCTTGTTGCCTGAACCCATTTCCAAGGCCGCCCGTCACAGTGGAGACGCCCACGTGCCTGGGCCACACTTATTACTCTTTGTGCATGTTTCATTCATACTAAATTGGTCCTCCGCCTGTAGCATGTGTGTGTTGCCCGAGCTGCGCGATGTACTCAACCACACCTGCTGCATATAACGAGTTTAAAATTCTCATCCCACATCACAGAAATAGTAATCACAATGAGAACACAGACACTGCCATACTAGAGAATCACCTAACACCACACAGATATATATATATATATATATATATATATATATATATATATATATATATATATATATATATATATATATACCAAACAAACATATGATCACTTAACGCAGAGTACGGGGATGAGAGTGTGAGTGTTGGGCCTCGGATTCCGCTGGCCGCTGGGCCGAGGGCAGGCGGCGGCGCCCCTGATCCCGTCGGTTCAGGAGGGCAGGACGGCGGCAGCGGTGGCGGCAGGTCGCCTTTAACACCTGTCCTCCTCCAGCAGGCAAGACCTTCCCGGCTGCCAGCTTTAGGCCAGACTGAGGGGGAGAGGGGTGGGGGTGACCAGCGGTTACACTGACGTAGTGAAATGAAAATAAATAAATGTCGAGAGAGAAGCAAGAGGAGTTGTCAGGAATGTAAATGAAGAAATGAAGACTATGATTCTTTACAGGGATGGGAACCCCTCGCGTACTGGACGACCTGAGTTATGACTATGATTGACCTTAAGTACGACCATGGTAGATCTCATGTACGACCATGACAGACTTCACGTACAACCACGAGAGGCCCCACATACGACCAAGATAGACCTCATTTACGACCAAGATAGACCTCAAGTACGACCAAGACAGACCTCATGAGCGACCATGACACACCTCATGTGCGACCATGACACACCTCATGCGCGACCATGACATACCTCATGTGCGACCATGACACACCTCATGCGCGACCATGACACACCTCATGTGCGACCATGACACACCTCATGTGCGACCATGACAGACCTCATGTGCGACCATGAGACCTCATGCGCGACCATGACAGACCTCATGCGCGACCATGACAGACCTCATGCGCGACCATGACAGACCTCATGCGCGACCATGACACACCTCATGCGCGACCATGACAGACCTCATGCGCGACCATGACAGACCTCATGTGCGACCATGACAGACCTCATGTTCGACCATGACAGACCTCATATGCGACCATGACAGACCTCATGTGCGACCATGACAGACCTCATGTGCGACCATGACAGACCTCATATACGACCATGACAGACCTCATGTACGACCATGACAGACCTCACGTGCAACCATGACAGACCTCATGTACGACCATGACAGACCTCACGTACGACCATGACAGACCTTTATTTGCGACCATGACTGACCTCATGTGCGACCATGACAGACCTCATATATGACCATGGCAGACCTCATGTACGACCATGACAGACCCCATATACGACCATGATAGACCTCATATACGACCATGACAGACCTCATGTGCGACCATGACAGACCTCATGTGCGAACATGATAGACCTCATGTGCGACCATGACAGACCTCACGTGCGACCATGATAGACCTCATGTGCAACCATGATAGACCTTATGTACCACCATGATAGACCTCATATACGACCATGATAGACCCCATGTACGACCATGATAGACCTCATGTACGACCATGATAGACCTCATGTACGACCATGATAGACCTCATATACGACCATGATAGACCTCATGCACGACCATGATACACCTCACGCGAGGATCACCACTAGTAAAGGCTGACATATATTAAAATGTTACCATGATGAAGGTGTCAGGAGTGGTATTACTTATACCACAGGTGATCGATCTGAGCTGCACGACCCCAGAATATCGCCACGCATTTAGCAACCCCCAGACCTTCCAGTATATCATAATATAAACCTTTAGATACGTATCTCCTGACCCTCAAGTACCAATTGAAACTTCTAAGCATCGTCATACCTCCGGTATAAAGACTTTTTAAATGTCATAAGACCTGGACTCTCTGGAACATATCACCAAACCTGGGCTATATGGACTATATCACCAGACCTAGACTATATGGAATATATCACCAGGCCTGGGCTATATAGAATACATCACCACACCTGGGCTATATGGACTATATCACTAGACCTGAACTATATGGAATATATCTCCAGACCTGAGCTATATGGACTATATCACCAGACCGGGGCTATATGGAATACATCACCAGACCTGAGCTATATGGACTATAACACCAGACCGGGGCTATATGGACTATATCACCAGACCTGAACTATATGGAATAAATCTCCATACCTGAGCTATACTGGCTATATCACCAGACCTGGATTATATGGACTTTATCACCAGACATGGATTATATGGACTATATCACCACACCAGGGATATATGATTATTTACCAGGCCTAAGCTATATGAACTGTAAAACCACATCTCGACAATAAAGACTATACCAGCATACCTAAGCTATATGACCTACATCACCAGACATGAAGCTACATAACATATATCACCAGACCTGAACTATGTGAACTAAATCACAAACCCGGGCTCTGTTGACTATGTCATCAGACCTGGGCTATAACAATAATACCACCAGACCTGAGCTATGTTACACATATCAACAGACTTAGGCTATGATACCTATATCACCAGCTCTAGATTATATGACTACATCGCCAGACCTGGGCTATATGATTATATCACCAGACCTGAGCTATGCTACCTACAGTATATTTTTAGTCCGTGGCTACATGAGGTATGCCACCAGACCTTAGCTATGTTAGCTAAGTCGACAGACTTGGGTTATATATACTATACCACCAGATCTAGATTATATTACTTTTATCGCCAGATCTGTGCTATATTACCTAACATTAACTAACGTGGGCTATATGGATTATACAACCAGACCTGTGCGGTATTGCATATATCACCAGACCAGGGCTATATGGACTACATCACATAACCTGGACATTATCGACTATATCACCAGAACTGTGCATTATAGACTATATCATCGGACAAGGGCTACATCACTGTACTAGACTATATGATCTATATTACCATTCCTAATCTATGTGACAGATCACCATTATAGGTTCCATCACCTTCCTAGGCTATAAGACTGATATCACCACACCTGGGCTATACCACCAGCTTAAGCCTTGTGACCTATATCACCATCCTATGCTATATCGCCATCCTCGATAATGTGACCTCTATCACCAGACTCTCGTGGTGTAGCGGTAAGCGCTCTCGACCGCGACGCATTCACGGGCCGTAAAGGGTCGAGCGCATGGGTTCGAATCCTGGTTGCAGTAGTCGGGCCACAGTCAAGCCAGCTGTTCATCCATCCCTAGGGATTGGTCGATAAAATGGGTACCTAGCTCAGGCCAGGGTATATATATATATATATATATATATATATATATATATATATATAATTAATGGGATGGCCTTGATTAGGGCCTCAGCTGCCCGTGTCGTCTCAGCTAACAAAGAAATAAAAATCTAGGCTATATCACCAGACCTTCTGGATGACCTGTATCACCAAACCGAGGTTATTTCATCATCCAAGGCTATGTGAGCTATATCACAGTATCTGGAGGTTATCACCATCCTCGTATACGTAACCAATATCACCAGACCTAGATTGTCACCATTATACGCTGTATAACGTATATCACAGCAATTAGGCGTTACCACCATCATAGACTATGTTTCCTAGGTAATTCTACCGTTTCCGCACTACAGAAACTTTTTGGTGATCTATTTCTATTTTTTTTTTTTCATAAATCGATTGTTTCCCTTAATATTCATTTGCGAGCTAAGTGATATACATCGTAATGCTTCTAGAATGTAGATCTATCGATTACATATAAAAGGAATTTCGTAACTTCTGCGGGGTGTTAACGGTAAAACCAGCAAGCCCTATATTAATAACCAGACCTTGTGTTATCAACAACATAGCCTATTTGCCTATGTTCCCAGACCTTGAATACATCACCATCCTGGGCTGTGTGACCTACATCACAGTACTGAGCTGTACTACCAGCCGAAGACAACTCATCATTTCACCTTGCTTATGTCAAGGACCATGAGTCTGCACGGGCCTGCCCGGGGTCGAACCCGCATGGGTTTAAATCCTGGGAGTGACAGTCGGCCTACACCCAACCCAGGTGTTCATCCTCCCCTCGGGACCGGTCGATAAATAGATACCTGGCTTAGGTTGATGTGTGTGTGTGTGTGTGTGTGTGTGTGTGTGTGTGTGTACATTCAGAGAAGTATAGACATGGAACATATACACAAGCCGAGTGTAAAACTTACTCCCATTGACATACAAAAAGTAATCACCAGCGCAGGCTGTGTGGCCTGTACTACCAAACTTACGGTACATTAAGGGCTGCACTGCGCGACGTTTACCACAATATCCAGACTATTTCACCAACTAAGGGCATTTGACCTGTATCTCCAGTCTTACTGAGGTTATAACACCAGATCTGGGCAATGTGACATATACATCCACACCTAGGCTATATCACCATCCTAGGCTATAACATCAGCTATAACATTTTCCTAGGATATGTGACCTCTATAACCAAACATAAGCTACATCACCAGCTATAACCAAACATAAGCTACATCACCAGCTTAAGCTATGTGACCTATATCACCAGCTTATGCTATATCACCAGACTATGTGACATAATACCAAACCTCGGCTACACTATCCTAAGTATATAACTGACATAACCAAACCTAAGTCATACCACCAACTAAGGTTATCTGTTCAATATCACCACCTCAGACTATATGACCCATATCACCTGGATTATACCACTCTCTTATGTCATGCAGCCTAAATTACCTGTCCTAGGTTATATGTCCTATATCACCAAACGTAAACTATATCACCTGATTTAGTCTATGTGACCTATATCACCAGAACTAGAATATATATCAACTTCGGGTATGTGGCTTACGTAACTAACTTAGTCTATGTGACCTATATCACCAGACCACCAACCAAAAGCCCTCCTTTCGCTAAACCTGTCCACCCTCTCCGACCAATACCGGCAGCTCACACGGCACATTGACAATAAACTGCAGACACTCCCCCGTCAACGAACAGTAAATAGCTTAGTTTTCACTTATATGTGTATTATTTCTACTACTATATCACTGTCCTTACTAGACGTGTAACTATTCATGATCTAATTTTCAGTTAATCACCACTAAATGCATAATATATAAACCATAGTATTTACTCTGCAAAGCTGCCCTATTGGCAATACAGATGTACCTCACTAACGTGCTTTTCCAGTGCTTAAAAGTATCCAGCCCCATCTTGATCTTAAGCTCATTTATGATTAATAATAACTTTAATAACTGCATTTTTAGCCGAATGAGTACACAAAATTTGATAAACATTATCATTATAATGATAACGTTTATCAAATAATTATTATTATTATCATACTTATCATTATTATTATAGTTATCATTATTACTAGACCTATGCTATATAACCTATATCATCAGCCCATGTAAATCATTAAACTTAGGCTATGTGACCTTTCGTACCGGCCTAGGTTATGTGACCTAATCATCAGTCCTAGGACATGTCACTAAATCTAACCTATATCACCAAATCTAGGATATGTGACCTATATCACCAGACCTAGGCTGTATCACCAACTTTAGCTGCACGCCATCCTAGACTATGTGACCTGTAATGACCTTTTGATATCGCAACCAGGCCTTAACGGTAAACGGCTCTATATACCGCCAAACACGCAAGAATGTAACGCCAGCCCCTGGGGTATATCGCCAGCACCTAGGATTATGTCGCCAGTACCAGAAATCATATCATCAGCACCAAAGATTAAGGGTATCAAACTCTACACTTCACCAGCAGTAGCCGCTGCTATGAGCACCACTTCTCAGTATCACCAGCAACAAACGTTTATAGAGAAGTCTTTCCTGTACAACAGCACTCAACAGGAAGATAAGTATTTATACGTATATCGAATGTATTGGATATCTTTCAACATCGCCAACATGAAACATAATAGAAGTCTTTAAACATCACCTGCATTAGAATAATGGACGCCTTTAAACATCGCCTGCACTAAACATTTGGTACATATGTAACCATCGCCAGCATTAGATATTTAGGACGTCGCCAACATCGGAAGTAATGGACGTTGCTAATATCGCTAATCTTAGTCATTAAATAGTTCTGTAAACAACGCCAGCAGTCGACACCATAGGAATTCCTTTAGATCTCACCTTAAGGATGTTCTTAAGGGATATGGACGCCTCTTTGGAACAAGACTAATCCCAAAGTGTCGAGCAGCAAATGTGTAATATTGCTGGTCTCCTGACGACCACACAGGGACAGGAGATGGTGACTGTTTACGTGTTGCAAGCGTAATCACCCGAGCCTTTATTACACAAGCAAGATGATAACAAGATAACTAATTAGTTACTGCATACAACCCTCAGCCTCTCGAGAACAAAACCAGCTGCCTTGCAAGGACTGCCAGATGTTCCTTTCCCTACCCGGTGATAGATACCCGCTCCATGACGAGATCGCACGCGACTGATATCATTCTGATAAATTTCCTCTTCGAGACAAGTGTAATTTGCTCTTCCAAACGACTGTAATGTAGTCCATGATACGTAAACGATAACAAACTAAATTGTTAAGGACCAAAGTCTGCCGGCAGAATGAGTACCTGGGTACTAGTTAGGCACTGTTGCACCGTACGAAGAGGTCCACAGTTTGTCCATATAGCGTGGAAAGAGAGTCGTATAATAAAGACAAACACCACTTATATAATTGGGAACATCTTGTTTATTGGTAAGTTTCAAAACGTATGCACTTCATAGTAAGAACCGTGAACCGAAGAGAACCTCAGACAATACCATTGCATTAAATATTATTGTAAAAGTAATTAAATTATCTAAAATAATAACGATGTATGAATCTGAAGGCTATTCACATACCTTAATTAATTTTGATAAGAGCAAGTGAACTTAGAACTGATCTAGAATTGAAAACGATCTAGAAACTAAAAGCAGTCTACTAATCATAAAGCACAAGAGCAGAATAAGATCAGTTCTAAGTATAGAAAAAAAATATGCAAAAAAGAATTAAAAAGCATAATGATACTGGAAAACAATCATCAAGGTAAACATGTCTTACCAGACCTAAGACTGGAAACATAAGTTTGGAAGATACGTGAGGCAAGCCAATGGCGGCCAGGCTTATCTCTTCAAGTATAAAATGCCTCCATGATTAGGTAGGAAGGTCCTGCTCCGAGGCACTCCCAATTACTACAGACAACGTGCACTCTGACGTGGAAATGGCGTGGAATTTTACCGCGAGTGAATCCCAATGGTTAATAAGGATGGTTCAGCAATTAGAGCAGGCGTTCGCGCCGAGCGACTGAAATGTTCAGCAATCCGAGATTTCAAATGTCTCAGTTTTTACGACATATGAAGCCTAGCAGCTATAAACACGTGTCTCCATTATATTTTTTCTTTTTTTTTCCCATTTGACACAACACACATTCAACTAAAAGAGCCCACCACAGCACACGGGCTGCCGTGTGCCAGTAATAGTACATCGAGCACACACACACACACACATACACACACACCCTACCTGTGCCAGTAATGGCAAACCCTAGAACGGACCGTTAATCCGTCATTGACAAGAGCCCGCGCTAAGCCTTACTCTTGGCGAACCTTTACACGCACGTGTACTTGCCTTAAGGCTAGTGTGTGTGTGTGTGTGTGTGTGTAAAGACATGGTTCAGTCATAAAAGGTTCAGAGCATTATGAGAGTAAAACTATCTCACCATAACACGCAAGCAGTGACCACAAAAGGAGCCAGTAAATCTCTCGGAACGACATCTTTCAATCTAAATAAACTATTAATACTATCCTTCGCCATAAATATTCACTCTGACTGAAATTTATGGATAGAATTCACTGAGCAATTTTCTAAATTTACTGCGCAATTTGAAACTTGGCCAGTATATACAATGGAAAATGAACCACTGCTCTCGGAACAGTTGTGACGAGGGTGCTACTATAGTATGCGGTCTACCACGGGATCAAACACTATGGCATGCGGTCTACCTCATTTACTACCTAACTTAACCTAACCTAACATAACATAACCTAGGTTAGGTAGTAAATGAGGTAGACCGCATGCTATAGTGCTTGATACCGTGGTAGACCGCATACTATAGTAGCACCTGTGACGAGCTTTTGTTTTAGTCAACAGGCCAATGACGGCTTTTCTGTTATATGGGTCTTTGAAGTTACAAGTGAACCCCTTATTATATAAAGAATATCATAAAAACACAATTCGTCATTAAATCTAAAATAATTAGAACAAGGTCTTCAATGTACTCCAAATTCCTCAAAGGATTGTCAGTGGAAATATATATATCTTCCTTCAATGGAATATTGAAGCTGGCAATTATGCATTTTCCAAATGAGAACGAATCTGTATAAGTAAATTTATTACTATGGGATAAAGAATAGGATAAGCAACTTAAACAATTCATAACTGAATGTACCCTTTGCTGAAAGAACTGGTCTAAGTGGGCGATTACCTTAATGAGCTTTAAGAAGTCCATACATTATGCCCGGTTGGGAACCCCAAACGAAGAGTCGTGATTACGTCATCCGTCAGTAACACCATAGACTTTAGTTTACTTAAACACCTGTTTATTTCATCTTCAATTTTCACAGTTACATGAACATTGCCACCTGACACTTACAAATTTAGATATGCCATTAACGTAACAGGCATTTTATTGATATAACAATCTCTATACAACAGGACAACCACATTTCCTTTGTGATGATAAGATACATCTTAGTAGAGAAAGTATTCCTTACATAATTCCTACCTTTAGACAAAAGATCACACAATGGAAATGATGATCTAATCTTATATAATTTTTCAAAAGACAAAAATTGATTAATGCATTCTTCAACATATACGAAACTCAGTTGGAATAGCTGAAGGTATTATTACTGTTGAGGATATCCAGCGAATTTTGCGATTTCAATTCTTGGTTAGGTTACGTTAAGGTTAGGTAGGTTAAGTCGATGGTATTATTCACTGTTTCAAACATCCAGCGAATTTTGGGATTTTTAAGTCTTGGAATTCGCTGGGTGTCCGAAACGGTATTCTACTATATTGAAGATAACCATCACCATCATTATAATCTTTCTGAGTTTTCTTAAATGAACAATGTTATCCCACACATAATTAATCTAAATTTTCTCTTTTCATACAAGACTGCACCGATGAATAAAATCAAACCAGGATAACCGTCTCATCTGTATTTTCACTTCTTCCAATGTCTTACAAGTAGGATCAAGGAACTAACGTCTATTCTTATCCATAAAACGCTGCCGTCAATAATGTGAACGATTTCACTATCCTTGGCCACAACAGACCAGACGGCGAGAAAAAATGAAAAAATCACTACTGCAGCTTTTTTAATACAAATAAACGTACATGAATATTAACCTTTTCTTTACCTGACATAATTAAGATGTAAAAATAAAAAAAACATAAATGGAAGTGGTTGTAAAAAAGCAAAAAAATTATTGTATATAAAAAAAAAATATTACTCTTATCAACATAATACAAAAACTACATTATAAGGAACTAATATTAGAGCTATCCGTTCTGCAGACCACCAGCATCCTGCTGCCATGATCTGCAAGCAATTTATTATCTATACGTTATCTATATCCTACAACTATCACTATCAATGGGTCTACCGGACCCAAACACCACAAAACATAAAGCAATATGAGAACAGAGTAACGCACCCACCCTCAGCGATGTCTGAACAAGAACCGAAGGAAGAGGGAGTCTGAGGGACCCACGGTCCGGGTCGTACACATCTCTTGACATCGAAAAACAAACGAACTTCGTGAAGCGTCGGGACTGAAAGATTCAAGGATAATGTTCCCGGGTTAATCTCAATCGTTTAACAATTTTGGCACACGCGTAAATGCTGTAGATTTGTCACTCAATGTAAACATTAGAAGCCCGGGTACCAGACTTCGTGCACCGCATGCATTCCAAAATAAGGTCACAAGGAAGCTTTCGCTATTGAAGTACAAATATTCGAAATTTCTGTACAGTGTCAACGCTGGCCTACCATACTGTTGTATACAATATTTGACACAGGATTGACGCGTGGAAAGCGCAGTCGCATAATGAAGAAAAACACCAGTTTAAACAGGAGCAGCTTGTTAACTGACAAACGTTTCGAAGTAAAATGCTTGTTTATTTAATGGCACAACTAAATTTGCAAAGTGTCAGGTGACATTTTTCATGTAAAAGTTGAAGATGAAATTAACAGGCGTTTAAGTAAACCAAAATCCACAACTCTGTTTCGGGTTCATTCATATCCGTCCATAATGTGCGGACTTACTAAAGTTCACAAAGGTAATATCAATTTATTGCTAAAGAACGCTTTTTTTATGGTAAAGACATCACGAGTTTGAATCTTGGAAAATGCTTAATGGCCAGCTGCGATATTCAGTCTCTGTTCATAACTATTCCATTAAACTATAGATTTTTGCATTGATAGTTTATTAAGGGATATGGAGTTAACCGAACGCATTGATCGTAAACAGAAGACGTATCTATTATCAGCGAACGACAGCCTCGTCTTACCTAATAACGAAATATTTCAGAAAATCGTCGGAATGGGTATGGGATCCCGCCATGACCAACCCTAACGAATGCTTTTCTCTGTCAACGGGAAGTCATTGGTTTAACGACTGCCCTCAGAATTCTAAATCTTTAATTTATAAATGGTATGTAGGCAGATGAGAGGTTTCATGCGTTTAAATCTCATGACCAAATCCCGTTGTTCCTAAATTATCTGAAATCTAAACATGAAAATATGAAATTCACTTCTGACGCACAAATAGATTAAGTTCTTCCATATTTAGACATAGTAATGAAACGACTGAGCAACTCCTCCGATTGTCAGTTTACATTAAGCCAACAACAGCTTATGTACAAAGATCACATCGTTTATTCTTATTAATTTCAAATGCAAATCGACTGAGCAACTCCTCCGAGAAGTCAGTTTACATTAAGCCAATAACAGCTTATGTACAAAGATCACATCGTTTATTCTTATTAATTTCAAAAGCAATCTTATTGGTACTTTGACTAAGAGAGCTTTTAACATTTGTTCTATTTTTTTTTTTTTAATGACGAATTAGTGTTCTTAAAGAAACCTTATATACAATAATGGGTTCCCGTAATTTCAGACACATACTGGAAAAGCCATTACTGACCCATTAACTTGAACAAAACCTCTTCATCTGTTCCGAAGGCAGTAGTTCATTTTCCCATTGCATATACTGGCCAATAAAGTTTCAGTCTGTGCAATAAACTTACAAATTTGATTAGTTATTTTTGCCCACAAAAGTCAGAGTGATAATCAAGGCCAGGTTAATATTAACTGTTTACTGAAAGCTGCCGTTTAGAAAGATTTACGCGCGTCTCCTGTACATACGTAGGTCTGTACAGGTGTGAGACCTGCAAGCATCATAGTATATCGCAGAACACTAAAACACATGATTCACCGTGTTCTTGCAGTTGTTCAGTTTTTTGGAGAAATTTTCTATATGCCCCAGAGCTCATTTCAGTAGGATGAGATAAGACAACTTCTCCACAACTTATAAATTATTGTACGCAACGTTTCGCTTATGTATTTGGCATCTCCATGTGAAAGAAAATCATATGACACAGGGCATTAGATTGTGCTTTAAGACTGAAGACGTCTTCGGTAATCCTCCTGAAAATAGCTCTGAGACAAACAGAAAACAGTTCTGAGTTAAACAAGATGTGTCTAGCAAACTGAACAACTGCAAGAATGCTGTGGATTTCAATGATATATATATATTCTCCGTTTCCCGCGTTAGCGAGGTAGCGTTA
>JAYMFT010151097.1:0-12619 GCA_038088735.1 Panulirus argus
AGTTTACCATGGCAAGATTAAATATTAAGAATATTGGCCATATAATAATCTGGTATCACTTCCTATATTTGATTATAATTCAAATTCTTTTTATATAACAGAGCAGCTTTGATACTTATGCTAATTCATTGGACAAATTGTATTTTGTTTTATACAGTAATACAATCCAAGGTGTATGAGCTGGATTTAAGATGTATTCATTTGTCGTATGGTTCAAACACACACACACACACATACACACACACACGTATGTAGCAAGGCTCTGTTAACGGTAGAAGAGCTTTGTTATAAGCGAGCCATGCGTCTGGTAGCGCACAGACTGGTATGTTGAGGGACGGCACGGGATGTATAGCCCGTGCAAAGTGTTCCGTGCTAAAGCTTTAACGTGCAGTGCACGTGCTGGTACGTGCCGTGGCAACAGCATCGTACCAATGACGATCAAGGGCACAGCCAGTCCACTGATGTCGGCTACTGGCCGTAGCGTCGAATAGTAGAGTGAGAGGGAGGGGGGTGGGGGGGTTAATACTATCCCCCTTGTGTGAGGTCACAGTGCTATGTTTTGAGGTCTCAGTGTGATGTTGTGAGGTCACAGTGCGATATTGTGAGGTCTCAGTGTGATGTTGTGAGGTCACAGTGCGATGTTGTGAGGTCTCAGTGCTATGTTGCGAGGTCACAGTGTTATGTTGCGAGGTCACAGTGTTATGTTGTGAGGTCACTGTGCTATGTTATGAGGTCACAGTGCGATGTTATGAGATCATAATGCGATGTTGTGGTCACTTTTATGTTGTGAGGTCACAGTCCGATGTCGTGAGGTCACAGTGCTATATTGTGAGATAATGCTATGCTGTGTGGTCACAGTGCTATGTTGTGAGGTCACAGTGTGATGTTGTAAGGTCACAGTGCTATGTTATGAGGTCACAATGCGATGTTGTGAGGTCACAGTGCGATGTTGTGAAGTCACAGGGCTATGTTGTGACGTCACTGCTATGTTCTGGGGTCACAGTGCGATGTTGTGAGGTTACAATGCGATGTTGTGAGGTCAGTGCTATGTTGTGGGGTCACAATGCGATGTTGTGAGGTCACAGTGCTATGTTCTGAGGTCCTAGTGCTATGTTCTGAGGTCACAGTGCGATGTTGTGAGATCATAAGACTATGTTGTGAGGTCACAGTACTATGTTGAGGTCACAGAGCTATGTTTTGAGGTCACAGTGCGATGTTGTGAGGTTAGTATTCTGTTGTGAGGTCACAGTACAATTTTGTGAGGTTACATTATTTTTTGTGGGGTCACAGTGCTATGTTGTGAGGTCTTAGTACGTTGTTGTGAGGTTAGTATTTTGTTGTGAGGTCACATTACGATGTTGTAAGGTCACAGTACGGTGTTGTGAGGTCACAGTGCGATGTTGTGAGGTCACAGTGTTGTGTTATGAGGCCACAGTGCGATGTTGTGAGTTTTGTGTTGTGAGGTCACAGTGCTAATGTTGTGAGGTCAAAGTACGATGTTGTGAAGTCACAGTGTTGTGTTGTGAGGTCACAGTACTACGGTGTCTTACTGTGTCTTGTCCCAACAGCACTTGGGGGGGGGGACTGGTCGTGTGCCAAATGGTCACAACAAACACCGATGGCGTCACGTCATGCACGACCCTTGAGCACGACGGTACGACCCTTGAGCACGACGGTAGTACCATTAAACACGACTGTACCAACTGTGAACATGCACGGTACATTTACGGGTACGTTAGTTTGACCTTTGACCTGACACCATAAGGGTCAGGTCAGAAGCCGGACCATAGTACCCAAGGACCGTACCGTCGTGCTCCAGGGTCGTACCGTCACGTTCCAGGGTCGTACCATCAAGTCCCAGGGTCGTATCGTCCTGCTCCAGGGTCGTACCGTCGTGCTCCAGCGCCCTGCCCATCACGTTCCATGGTCGTACCGTCACACTCCAGGGTCGTAACGTCGTGCTTGGGGGGGGTCGTCGGTCGCACCGTCTTGCTCGTGGGTCGTACCGTCGTGCTGAAGGTGGTCAGTGAGAGAGAGAGAGAGTGTTGCGGTGTCAAAAAGGTTACGTCAGTTTTTCCGATGTGTAACTTTAATTTCTCAGTATTTCCTCCTTTTTTTTTTATACATACATCTATCTTTTTTTATACATATATCTATTTTCTTTTTTTTTTTTTTGCTCTAAGTTGACCAGATTTTCTCGATCAGCCAGCAGACCCTTTGCCCCCCCCTCCTCCCCCCCCCACACACACACACAAACAAAGCCCCCCCCCCGGAGGAATGGGGGATGGGGGGGAAGGTGGATGAAAGTGGTCACTTATTGGGGCCGATTGGTCGAGATGTGGGAGAATGGGAGATATAGATAGATAGATACGTAGACAGATAGACAGAGAGAGAGAGAGAGAGAGTAAAGATCAGAGAAATGATTATCAATTCTACGTTCTTCGGCGTCATTAACACCGTTCTCCACTCTTTGTTTCTTTAACCATCTCTTGAGTATCTTCTGTATTCTCCCTTTTTTTTTTTTCATTTTCTAAATCCCATTCTCCCTTTACCAGATCCTTCAACTTCTCAAGTATTGTATAAACACCCTCAAGATTTAACCTGCACCAAACTTCACCCTTAGTTGTGCTAAGTGCAAAAAATTATCACTCAAAGATTAACTTCAGGCCAAACTACTACAGACTACGACTACTTCGTCTGCCATAAGTGTAAACATCCACACCCCTTCCTTTACTCCATCAGAGAACGTCGGAGATCAAACATATTTCCCTCGCCCGTAGAACTACGCATACACAGACTCCTTACTCAAAGGAAACTATTGGTAAAACAATAGACGAGGGAGAGAAAAAAAAAATTATATACCCTACACACAACTACGATCAAAAGGTTTCAAAAGCTAATAAAGTCGAGGCGAAGAATCGTAGTGAAATTCCAAGCCCTTATAATCTTCAATTAAAGTCTTGTACACAGGAGGATCCAAGAGGGAAGTAATCCCTTGTTTGACTTGCTGAACACTATTATAGAGATAGGGAAAAACAGAGGAGGTCCGAGATTTATGTATTCTGATTCAAAGTCGAAGACTTTGATCAATCGTCTGGTTTAAGTAATTATGTAACACTAGCTAAAATGCGATTTGTATGGAGCCTTCAGTGTATAGGAATACTCTCATTTACAGTAACAATGTAAATGTATAGGAATGTTATCCTCATTTACAGTACGACTGTAAATGTGCAGGAATATCATCATTTACAGTACCCTCTCTCCCTATTTTCAGCGCAGATGTGGAAATTGGGAATCCTGGAACCATTAGCGAATGAGAAATGACACCGCGAGTGTCGCACTGTGTTTCCGACAGGACACAAGTGAAGGAATCGAAGGAGTGTCCTAAAATATAACCCACACAGATAAGCTATGGGGTCTGAAGGATCAATTTGGGAGCAAAGGAACGCGTCACAAGGAAAGCAGACCTGTAAAAGTATAATAAACTAAGAAATCCGTCCTATTTTAAGCAACATTCTCAATTTCTGGACGACAAAAACTCGTTTAATATGCTTAGAAAACCATCTTTTTTTTTATTTTTTTACGTAACATTCCCCATTCCTCCCTCCCCCCATTTTTTTTAGCGGTAGAAAAAACTAGTTATTTCCACTAGGGATTTTAAGAACCCCATTACAGATATTATGGGGTCGGGGAGGTCCGATCACGTCGAAGATATCAGATTGCTTCCCTTGTCTGGCGTTTGACTTGGCCAGCGAGCATATCAGGTAACGATCATCTTGTTTGGCTTTCATTTACAAGGGCGATTATCATTTGATTTCGTTTGTTAACTTGCTATAAATCTCTCGAAATGGCCTGGAAAATGTTAGACAATCTCCCTTGACCTGTTTTACGTCTCCATAAATGGCTAGGGATCCTTTGCAGGATCCCCCTTGCAGTTGACTCGTGTGGGACGGGATTCCTTGTAGTAAGTGGTTATAAAAGCCTAAGACAAGAGCTGAAACTACCCAGCTTGATGCTCATGTTATGGACTGGCAAGTTAGGTTTTGTGACTGATTAATTCTCTTTAAAGGGGATTATGTTGAGCGTTTCGTTTAGTGGGATGCAATCGTTTATCTGCGGGCGAGATTCGAGGTTTCGTTGCATTGCGAGCATGAATGTGATTTATCCAAAGATAGATTCTTATCTGTCGAGCAGATGAATTTGTCAAAGAGGTGCATATCTCAGAGTCTGTGTTACTGTGTGATCGAATCTTGTCCCGATTAGATGACTGGGTCCATAGATAATTGGGTACATAGCGGAGTCTTATAATCTATGCATTCTACTGGCTGTATATCAAGTCATAGGAATATGCTATAAACATTCAAGTATCATCTGCATACCTTTTTGTAGTATTGGAACCCATATCTTGAACTCCAATCTGATGGGGAATTGGATCCAAGAAGACGAACTGATCTGTTGTTGCTCAGTGGGATGTTTATACCGACTGCTAATGTGAGTTACGCCTTGTACTTAAGCTGATGTAGATATTTCCATTTGCCGAGACTTTAAACAGCTTGTGGTGATTTTCAATGAAGGGATCGCAGGTTTACGTTTCTTAATAGTCATTCCTGGATTGGAATGAAACCTTGGTCGTTCATTTAATAGTGCACTAGTATTTAGAACATTTGATGTCTGGGGTCCAAGTCCCTTTGACTCGAGGCAAAATTGAAAAAAAATTCAGTGGGTTGGTCAGTAGACTTACTGACAGTCAGGATGTCCTCTTGGAGAGTCTGCGTCGTGCCTGGAAATTACTCAAATCCGAAAACAATTTCTGTTTAGGGAATGTACGTGTGTGTATAAGGTTGAAAATCAACAGTAAACAAAGACCTGCTTAACTCACAGTACCATAAAATCATGTAGTCATCTATACATCTTCTTATTTAGCTCTGTCTGTCTGCCTCTGTCTCTGTCTGTCTCTCTCTGTGTACACACACACACACACACACACACATATATCGATCCGAAAAAGAAATGCAGCAAGAAAAGGACAACGAGGAGGAGCCTTATATACCCCCCCCTCCCCCAACCCCACCCCACCCCTCCCCATAAGAGGGACTTGACGAACAAAAGAATCCAAAACTTTAATCAATTCTAATCAATTTCTTTTCCACCCCTCCACGACCAGTGGTGTGGTCTGTCTGTCTGTCTGTCTCTCTCTCCCTCCCTCGCCCGGAGGCTCTCAGTCCTAATCACTGTTTACAATCCTGCGGTGATCACGTGGCCAGAAGATTAGCTAGTTGTGTTTCGGGGTCCGGTAAAGTACCATTCTCATGGACAGTGTTTGGGAACACTGATTAGGGTCGGGGGGGAGGGTGATGATTGGGATTTTGTTTTTTTTTTTGGGGGGGGAGTGGGGAGGAAAGGGATTAGGGTTGGGTAGGTAGAAAGAAAAGGGAGGAAATGAGGGGAGGATAAGAGGAATTGGGGAGTAAGTAGAAGGGGAGAAAGAGAAAGAAGAGAGGAGTGTGATGAACGAGTGTATAGATGGAAAATAGGAGGAGGAGGAGAGAGCAGTAATAAAGTAGAGAAATTATATAAAAGGAAGAGAGAGTGATCAGAGATGGGAGTCCCATTCATCTGTTCATTAGTTGATAATTCTTTATGAGGTGTTCCAGTCCCTTATTATAGAAACGGTTGGCTTCGTATCATATAAAAAGTTTGCTAAAAGATGTGTAAAAATGTTTATAATCAAGTGACTCAGTACTGCAAAAATAAATTACCCAATACTTTGTAAAAAAGATTTACTAAGAAATTATACATGCATACTTTACTACACCTTTGTCAACAAATGCCGAGTAATACTAATGATAATTATCCTACTGTTAATGATAATAGCAATGATAATAATGATAATAGTAATAATAATAGTAATAATAGTAATAGTGATAATAATGATGATAATAATAATAATAATACTGAAAATCCACACCCCAGTTTCTGTATATCCCAGCACGTCTACACCCTTGTACTCCAACATAGTACTCCTCCAACACCCCAGTACCCATTTTATACCCCAGCAATCCTAGACCCCCAGCAACCCAACACCCAAGCCACGTTAATCTCCACATAGTGTAGTCAAGATCCCGCGTGATAATTCATCACAGCATGACGGAAGAAATTAATTACTCGGGCCCTTTAGTGGTGCAAGGGGGTCGACCAATTGTCTCCTGGCTGGTCATATCTCCCTCCCTGGGAGGAGGTAATTGCCCCAGTGGTGGCTTAGGGGGGGGAGAGGAAATATCTTTCTTTTTTTTTCACCCAGTTGGTACAGCAGACAAGAGGTACAGACAGACGGTCACAGAGATGTGAAAAGAGAGTTATCTCTAACTCCCTTACAGCAAAACCCAGAGAGCCTTAGTGAATGAAACACACACACACACAGAGTACCACAGCTTATTCACTCCCTTCATGGTCGCGAGAAGTTAAATTACTTTAGTTATCACAGGAGATGTTATCTCGATTGTTGTAGAGATGAGGAGAATGATACACAAGAATTAATTTGGTCAGGTAATCCAATTTTAACTCGTTGGTCTCCGCTGCTTCGTCTCTTATCGAAGGAATTGATCTTAAGTGGCGTGTGTCGAAGGGTTATGCCATAAGCAGTGTTGTCCTGTGAGCCTTAAGTTCATTTTTAGAGAGACGCTGGTTCCTTTAATCATTCACATTTTATTTGTGTATGTAGTCAAGGTGCGTGGAAGGAGCAGAATAAACATACTCCTAAATGTGGACGTCTCGAGTAAAAGGAAAAAATCGTGTGTGAGAGAGAGAGAAAAAAAAAAGAGAAGTGAATTTGACTCTCGGCTATTCCAAGATTTCACACCTGTTCGAATATAAGTTCAGTGCGAGAAAAAGACCTGAGCGTTATAGGATTGTGAGGGGACGTTGAGTTGAGAGGCTGTTTGGTCAGAGATATGAACCCAGACACGCTGGAACACTTGTGTCTTAGATTGTGATGAGAATGGAACCTTTTTTTGAGAGATAGGTCCAAACAAACAAGAAAGGACACAACACATTATTGCTAATAACGAAATAAGTTAAATTTTGAAAAACGATTATTTTTTTTATCTATTGAATAAAGGAATAACATGAGAGACTGTAAGCTTATGTAATGAACCAACTTTTGGAGCAATGCCTCGTGATTATCTGCCCACAGGGGTCTGACAGAGAGACCCCTTTGTGACCTCTCGCATTCCTTTTGCGCTACCGTTCACAGGATGAGCGTGGAGGCACGCAATAATCTAGCCGTTGATAAGAGAGGAAATTTCGAGTACCTAGAGCTGAACCATTGTTTGTAGGAGTGAAAATGGAGTTAGGAGTTGAAAGAAAGATCGTCTGTGGAAGGTAGAAAGAGAGTTGAATGAAAGGACGGAAGCCAGAGTGGAAGCGTATGATAGAATCTCAATCGCATACTACCCCCCTTTGCTCTAATACCATGGTATAGCATCGCATATTCCTTCGTATGTCTTTGTATACCGTTACGTCTCCTTCATACCTATGACCTCCCGTAAAGAATGGCCTGTGGGATGGGCATCGGGAATGGGTGGGGAGCGGAGGGGGGGGTAAGGGGTCAGGAAACCCATTTTAGGGGGATGGGTTGGGAGGCGTCGTTGTGTTGCGTCGATGTTGCTGGTACATAAATTCTTTATCATCTTCATTAATCATTAACTTTCGACGTCTTGAGGTTCAGATAATCGATAAATGCATTTCAGTTATATCTTAGAATCCTTCGTGTGTGATTCTTTCTCTCTCTCTCTCTCTCTGGGGGTTGATCACACGGCGTATGCCCCTCCGCCCAGCTGAGGTTGGCGAGATAAGCAAATATACCGGTGGCGATGTAGGGCGTCCCGGGAAGAGATAAGGTGGAATGTCTAATGAATAAAAATAGAGAACTTGAGACTGCTACCGGCTGGAGAGAGAGAGAGAGAGAGAGAGAGAGAATAAAGAGACACTACAGGCAGATATGTTCCGCAAGTGATGTTTGAAGGAAGGAGAAGAGATAATGAGGAGATATGAAGAAAGAGAGAGATAACAAGGGAGAGATAGTGTGTGTTTAAGATATGCGGAAGGAAAGAGAGGTGAGATAGGAGGAGGACGAGGAGGAGAAGGAGAGATAGCGAGACAGAAAAGATAGTAGATGTGTGGAGGAGAGAGACAATCTCACCTACAATAAGGAGATGGAGAAATGAGAAATAGATGAGAGACAGAGTTGATAGAGAGGGGAAAGGGGGAGCAGAGAGATACTCTTAGCTCTGGAAGGGAAGAGGAGGATGAGGAGGAGGAGAGAGATAAGGAGAGAGATAAGAGAGGGAGGAGAGACAAGGGAGGAGCGTCGTGGGCTGAGTCATGAGTCTCTCAAATCTCGTTATTAGTACGTGAGACACGGGTTTTTATCTCGAGGGCCGGCTGGGTGGTAGTGGTGGTGATAGTGGTGGCGGTTGGGGGGGACCAAAGGACTGTCCTTGTGATGGTGTTGGGGGTTGGTGATGGTGGCGGCGGCGGACGACGATCAAGCCCCCTGGTGGTGGATGCGGCAAACTTGGCCGTTGCTTTTGGCGCCATCACAGACCATATTAAGACAACTTGTCAAAGTCGTCTACCTGCATCCCGGTAAAAAAGAAAAAAAAAAAGTGTGGGTACAGCACTTCACTTTTTTTTTTTTCCATGTATAATCTCGTCCCTCTCATTAGTCGTCGCCCTAGAGGTTCGTCATCCCTACACCCTCATCTTCACTACACGCCCCCATCATCGTCACTACATATATATCCGAGCTTAATATGGAGGTGGAGGTAGGACTCAATAGCAACAGCCTCAGACGTCAGGGAGGGCGGAGTCCGGGGGCGTCATTCCCAAGACTCGATCTAGGTGTCGAGGTGATAATTCGGACGTGTGTCGGGTACAGGAAACTCCCTCGGTCCCCCACCTCCTCCAATCCTTCCCCTCCCCTCCCCCCACCCCCACTTGCTGGTCGGTCTGGTCGGTGTTGCGCAAGGAAGAGAGAGAGAGAGAGAGATGGTTAATAGCTTGTGAGAGAGACAGAGATAGAGGGAGAGATAGATAAAGATAGAGAGAGAGGTGACAAACTTCAGTTAATACACATTCTTGGTATACCCACAGATACTCGAGTATATCCATACAGTGGCATATACACGTACTGATAAGTAAAGAACAACAAGAAATTAATGATTAGAGTTGGATGATTAACAGTCGACAAATGGGAAGTGGAGGCTGGAAAGAGTGAAAAAACAGTCCAAGAAACAAACGCCACCAAATTTTTTATCCTATCTTTTTGTGTTTCAATAAACACTAAATCATAATTTTCTCTTTAGCCTTATCCTCTCCCTCCTGATACGTCAGAGATGGGGTTTAAAAAAATGCACAAGAAGAGATAGATCAAAAAAATATTAAAAAGATCACTATCTTATGCAGAGAGAGAGAGAGAGAGAGAGAGAGAGATACTGTCCTAACACATCTTACGAAGATTATCTCGCTTCCCATCGGAATGTTGGGGTCATATTAAATCTTGCCATCCTTAGCTTTGCATATCCGTGTCTCTGTGTTTGTTCCTACACATGTATACATGTGTGTGTTTGTTGTGTGTTTGTGTGTGTGGGAGGAAGATTTGTATACGTGTGTGTGTGTGTGTGATTACTATTTGTCTGTAACGTGGAGAGAGCTTAACACTCGTGCTGCCCCTGCTCTTAACCTTGTGTATGGATGTATTATGTTTTTCCCCTTTGTATATATATGTGTGTGTCTGCGTATGTGTGTCTGTGTGTCTTAAAGGACCTTATCTGTGGCTCACAGACCCCTCCACACCTACGTGGTGGTCACTTTCATGCTGTCTTCACAGACACACACACACACACAGACCCTAACGAGCTATGACGCGTTCAAAGTGGTTTTGTCTGCACGGCAGACTGAGGTATACAGCCCACGCCAGCTCAGCACGGGGATGGGCTGGAGGATGGGCGTGCGGGGGTCAGGCTGAGAGAGAGAGAGAGAGAGAGAGAGAGAAGTGGGCGTGGCGTAACCTGGGGTACACTGTGGTGGGCGTCGTCTCCAATGGGACGGCTGAGGCGTGGTCGGAGGAGTCCTCCTGGTACGTGGGTGATTGACGCTCTCTCTCTCTCTCTCTGCCAAATAAGCTGCGTCTAGGTAGGGGTTGTTACGGGGTTGTTACGGTGCCTCAACACGCTGCCGTGCCGCAGCCTCCATATACACAGGACCCTGGAACGTGTGATCGAGTGGAATGGACCAATGGGTGTGAATGAGTGGTTATGACGTGAGTGAGGGAGGCAGAGTGAGTGAGGAGAGGATAGATAGAGTGCATGGAGGAGGAGGAGGAGGA
Source organism: Panulirus argus (assembly GCA_038088735.1). Lineage (NCBI taxonomy): Eukaryota > Metazoa > Arthropoda > Malacostraca > Decapoda > Palinuridae > Panulirus > Panulirus argus. Next base: position 10,388 of record JAYMFT010151097.1, read on the forward strand.
GGTGGAGGAGGAGGGGGGAAGAAGAACAGAAACACCGGGAAAGACGGAGAGAATAATTGAAAAAAACAAGATAAGACGAGACGTAAGTATACAAGGTTTGAACTACTGAATCGTCAGTATCTCTGCTTATGATTGGATACAAACGGAAAAGGAGTGGTTAATATTGTTGTTTTTAAGGATGGTGATCAGTTCCTACCCATTTGTCGACTGTTAATCATCCAACTCAAATCACTAATTTCTTATTGTTCTTTAGTCACAGCAAAAACATTTTGGGTCTCTGAAAATATTGCCGAGCCTCCAATGGCCAGGACTCGAACCCAGAATCTTTTGCGTAACAGTCGGGAACGCTAACCGCTCGGCTATGATGTATGCGCACTACCGGCGTACGTACATTCTCTGGCTTCCAGCGTGCGTCAGAAAAGGTCAAGTTGGATGGAAGCTGAACTCGAACGAGCGTTGTGACGTAAGCTCTCTCCTTCTCTTGTCAATCGGAACACCATCTGTTCTTGTATGACGGCTATCGGCTTCGATCTCATGTTGCCAAAGGGTTGGGTCAAAGGGAAAGGGAGGGAAAGAGTGGTCAGGAATGATGAGATAGGAAAGAAAAAAAAGTGGAAAAGGGGTGTGTGCAAGGGTGAAAATATGTATATGAATGGAGAAAGTGGAAAGGCGATTATGCATGAAAAAGGTGGGGTAGGGAGTGAAGCCCTTTATACGAGAGGGAATGGATTGGTGAATAGCAGGTAGCTGCTGGGGAGGTGGGGGGTAGATGGGGAGGCAAGTGGTTGGAGGGGAGATAAGGAGGAGGAGGAGGAGGAGGAGGGGTGTTTAGAGATTCGAAGGAGATATAACAGAAACAACCGAAGGAGTGGATCACCGACTTGCCTGCAGCTCCTACTAGGAGGGGGGGCGGGTCTTTCCAAGAATCATATTCACTCGATACAAGATACGTGAAAAATATGAATGTATAGAATAAAACAGAGGGCTACTTTTATACACCCACAATATCTCTGATCTCGTAGAATTCGTAAGACGGTAAAAACTGTCATTTATCGTTTGTTTAGCGTGAAAAATGTATAATTCAAAAACTGAATAAATATCTGTATCCTGTTTAGTTACCTGTGGTATGCATTCCTTCGCCATCAATAGGATGGCAACAAATCCTTTCAACAAATGAAGGAATTTGGTAGGACGGAAGCCTCAGTTGGCTTCAGTGACGAGTGTTACTGTAATATTCCTCATTCATATGTTATCTGCATGTCTGTAACAGTGAGAGTCTATCATCAGGTTGTCTTAACAACCCACTTAAACGAGGACGGGGCTGCAATACGTCGCAATGATTTGCTATTAGAAGGAACGATATGCCGGTAAGACACGAGTGTAAATATATACATAAGTGGCTGTTAAATAAGCTGTTACAGAAGAGGGTGAGGCTGGTTGATTACATGTAAAGATAGATTATCAGTCTCTCTCTCTCTCTCTCTCTCTCTCTCTCTCTCTCTCGTCATGGGGAGGAGCTCTGTCTGTCTGTGTGTAAGACTCGACGAACTGCGCCATCAATCAGCTAGAACGAGGCCACACAATTACTATTGTTCAGTCGTTAGAGCTAGGTCTCGCATACACAGTCGTGCTTCTTACACACACACACACACACACACACACACAAACGTTGGCGACGTTAAACGTTCAGACAAACATTTTCATCTATGTCTCTCGTATGAACCTTGACTTTGAGAAGCACATGCAGAAACGTTAGTCTAGTCATACATCCAAACAGATGTTCGTGTCACTGATTGCTTTCGGAAAAAACGTTCTCTCCCTCAAACGTTTTTCTACGCGGTCAACTGGTTACGTAAACGTTAATCCCTATCGCAAAACCGTACAAAACGTCGGCCAGTTTATGGGACGCGGAGGCACGCACCAGAGCCACAGCCTGAACTCCAGGCACTTTCTAAACCACTGGTCCCTACGTGGTGTGGTGGGCAGGTCTTAATTTATCTTTTAACGTAACAATTTTTTTTTCTCTTTGTCGCAAGAGTCGCAAGTTTTGTTGTACATTCCGACCCACGTCGTGGTAGGTGGTGGCGCAAAACGGGGACACAGCTCACGGCATTTTTTTTTTTGGGGGGGGGGGGAGAGAGAGAGGGAGGGAGAGAGAGAGAGAGAGAGTGTGTGAGAGAGGGGGGGTCCCTCTCTCCCTCTCTTCCGACAGCCCCAATGGACTACCTCGTC
>JAYMFT010151108.1:0-12618 GCA_038088735.1 Panulirus argus
CCAATCTGAGCCTTCGAGGAGGATGAGCACTCCCTGCCTGGCTCCTTCTTCTGTTTCCCTTTTTAGAAATTGAAAAAACAAGAAGGGGAGGGTTTCCAGCCCCACTCTCCCGCCCCTTTTGGTCGCCTTCTATGACACGCAGGGAATACAGGGGAAGTATTCTTACACCCCTAACCCCAGCAAATAACCTAAACTACATTACTAGATGATAGTAAATAAAAAGTGCTGTAAGTGTTACGGGATGGCTGAAAATCATTGTGAAATGATCATTCCTTATGCACATGGATTTCCTCACTGAGTGAGTGTGAGGGATAAGGCTACAGGTGTATTATTTAATCAAGTGTATTCTTTAATCGTTGAGCTGAATTGTTTTTATAAATTTTTTATGCAAAGTAAAATTTGGGATTATGTTTTCTATTAAGGTGAATTTTCTAAAAACCTTTGTTAAAAGACGGAAGTGTAAAACAAATTACCTCTTTCCATATATTTCAACACATTCCTTGCTTAATATCATTATTAAGACCTTTGGTTACTATATCCCTACATCTCTTGAAGAACTATTCACTGTCTATGTCATAGATCAGTTTTAACCCAATGACTGCTGATATCCCATATATGGGATGCTCTACCTGTGGGAGTTGACTGTGAGTACCCAATATGTGGGATCTCATTTTCAAAAAGTCTGCACACAGATGCAGGGGTTTTAATTATTCAAAATTCACTTACTGGCATCTCAGAGGGTATTTTCTTACATTAGTTCATATTTCATCCACCCAAATGATTAGTAACCATCACACTCCTGAAGTATTTGTTGTAAAACTTATCCTTGCACAAGCTGTATAAGAAAATCAAAACAATTACATGGATGTATCAGGTACACTTGACAAACTTTTTAGAAGAGTGATAATGAATCAAATGGACAACGTAGTTTTCATGAAGATGTGGATGAACAACACGAGAAGGAAGAGCATGATACTGCCAGTAATGAGAGTGAGGATTTTCCTAGTTGAAATGTGAGGAGGGGAAGTGCTTGTCTTCACCACAGTCTTGTGGGTATAGATGGATGTTGCCAACTTCATTCCAACACAGTTTGATTTTAACAGAGATAATTCAGGCAAAACAGGTATTTGTTCTGTTATTGAGAAGTCTGAAGGGCTTGACTATTTCTTTGAGTACTTTGATAGTGATTTGATAAACATGACAGTGACTGCAACAAACTGGTTACATGGTTTTTTAATTGAAAAACAGTCAGCATCTCCAGGCAGCAGGCTGTCCAAGTTAGAGGGCACCAAATGAGATGAAATGTTTTTGTTTTGTGATGTACAAAGTAATTACACTCATGATTTTATATACATATTGAAAGAGCAACCAAAATTGATCAGAATGAGGAACTAAATTTCTCAGGATCCATGCTTCATGGTATAACATGAAAACCAAGTTAAGAAAATAGGGAAGAAGACTGTGTAGATATATATAGTTTTTTGTAAACATATGAAAATATGTGGTAAATACCTAAACATTAATCATTCATAATATGAGAAATATTATTGTGTGCAGAAATTGCATACACGAATGAGTGTAAAGAAACTTTAACACTAATGTACTAAAGTAAGTGTGTACATATTGCATCACATGGTGATGGATGCATTGTGTGGCTGGCAGAGCCAGCCATGGTAATGGCCTTGACTCACCTAAAAAAATTAATCTTTGCCCCTTGTCACACACAAGTACAGATCTTCCATACTGTCTTTATATATTATGTGTTTTGGAAAAAAAATGCATTTTTCATATGACTTGGAAAAAATTAAGCATATTTTTCTTGAAAATTCCCACACTTGGGGTATGAATAATAAATGGGGGTTGCCTCAGTCAATGGCTTAAAAACTTATGGAAACCAGGTCAACCCTCATTCTAGTCCCTTCTAAGGCAGGTAAACTTAAAACCTCTAGCCTTTCCCTGTAATTCAACTCTTTTACTTCTAGTACCATCTTTGTTGGCCTCCTATAAACCTTCTCTGTTAGCTCTTTAAGTTTCTTTAGGTGCAGTTACTAAATGTGAGACGCATAGTCTAGATTTAGCCTTATGCAGGATATGAACAGCTTGCAAAATATTTCCTTCTGCATATACTTGAAAGCTATTCTGATAAATGCCAGCCCACAGTTTGCCTCCTTAACTATTCTCATATTGTGGGACACTGGCGACAGGTTTGTGATGATCTCAACTCCTAAGTTCTTCTCAAACACACACAATTATGAAACATATTTCCTACTATATGGTAAACATAAAAAGGCCATCTTTCACTTGGTTCCATCCTCATTACTTTATATATGCTCTGGCTGAATTTCATTAACAACACATCGGAGTCTGTTTAGGTCCTCTTGTAAGTAAGTTGATGCAACCCTCTTTACTTTTCACTTCCTTCATGACCTTTGCATCACCTGCAAAACATTCACATGGAAGTCCATACCTTCAGGTAAGTTATTTACATAGATCAAAATTCATGACAGTCTCAGAATAGAACTCTGTGGCACTCTGCAAATCACCTCAACTCATTTGGATAATGCTACTCAGACATGTGTCCTATGGTTTCTTCCACTGAGATAATCTATCCAATGAAGAAGTTTTCACCTTACTTCTGCCAGGTGATCCAGCTTCTTAACCAGCCACCTATGCTGTACAGTGTCAGATATGTTCTGGCAGTCCAGATGCAAACAATCTACTAGGTCTTCTCTTTTGTCTACGACAGAGTTCACTCATTTGTAGAAATCTATGAGGTTACACATGTCCTTTCCTTAAAACTGTGCTGTCTCTCACTTCAGTAATTTCTTCTCTGTAGAAAAACATCTATTTGTGACTTTTATGTGTGATTACAATTTGTGCATTACGGAGAGAGAGGTATGAAACTGTGTTTCCCCATTCCTTAACTCCTTATGGTGCACTGCCACCTCAACCACCACTCAGTTTCAATGCAATAGCCTTGAAATAAGGTTACAAAACTTGAGTTGTAAAATATTTTTTGAGGTGACTCCTCTAGAAAAGTATTTTACAACACAAGTTTTGTACCCCTACTTCAAGGCTATTGCACTGAGACTGAGTGTTGGCTGAGGAGGCAGTGCACCATAAATTCTTCCCAAAGACAGTGTCCAAGATGAGGCAGGAGAAGGTGTTTTTAGAAAAATCAAGGCAGTATTGCCAGTGCCTGCCTGAACTTGACAATGCTGTGTTGGACTAGTGTGGTTTGTAATTTTTCAAACATTTACAAATTTGTTATGAAACAATTATCAATGAAATACATTATCAAAACAAGGAAAAAATTATCATTTATCATAAAACATAACAATAATCAGTAATCACTTTAATTACTTTTTTTGGTGTAGGTAAAATAAATGCTAAAACATATCTAAAGGCAACTTCCTTTACACTCTGGCCTTACTTCTGCACTTATGTGGGAGTTGTACAGAAGCATCTACAAAACTTCTACACATTATCAGAGTAAAACAAGCATATGAAATATTTTTTCAAGCAACTTTTTCATCACTGAATATCTTTGATCTGATGGTTGGAAAGGAAACCTTTGTCATCAGTTATAGGGTTAACCTTGTATGTAATGTACTGATACTTTCTGGAACTCAATCTTTAAACTGCGACATGCATCATTTGATGGTTTACAATCACTCACGACATGCATAATGTAAGGCATGATTTACATGCCACAGTTTGAACTGTTCACTAAATGTAAAGCTCAACACTTCACCACAGCAAAAAAAAGTAGATGAAGGATGAATTTTTCCTTAATTTTTCATTCTTCTGCATGAAAATCTTTAATCCTACGATATATTGTCTATTTTCCTTAGTCATTTTTCAAATATGTGCCAAGTGTAGCTTTCATAATTTTCAACATTCCACCACAGCAAAGGTAAGTAAAGATTTGCTTTTACATTTATCATACTTCTGCATTCATATATTTAATTTCATACAAATATAACAGGTTTTCAAGAAGTTCTCTCATGTTTTTCGTACATACAATGGTAGTCAGGTCTTCATATTTTCCGTTTTCACCATCAGAGTTTAAGTGTTAATGGTATTTCTTATTAAGAGGGATAATCCCCATGCCTATATCTTCTCTGTCCTTCCTTGCTACCATGCATCCCTCTGTAAAAACTAGTTTAAACTTTAGCTCTCTTTTAAGTTTCATCTCCACCATTCCAAAAATGTTGTTGCTTCCCCTAATATGATTTTGAGCTTTACTTACTTTCCATTTGCAACCAGCCTGTCTGTATTTGTATACATATCTTTCTGCCTACAGCACTTGCTAACAAATAGTTCCAGCCTCCCTGAGCTAGAAGTGAAGGGTTGTTCCTTCCTCTAGCCTGATCCAACTCCTCTTGTTTTTACCTTTCGGTTGTTCTCTTTAGCTCTCTCTCTCTCTCTCTCTCTCTTCCCATGGTCTGTTACCCTTGACACACTCCTCTGAAACCCACTTTCTAGCAAGTTTATTAGCCTACTTAAGCACCTCTTGACTACACATCCCCACATCAAATGTTACCTTGGTAGCCTTACCTGTTTGCCTGATTTCATGACTTGCATTTGTCATGTCATGTTTTTTACCTGCGGCCCTTCTCTGGATTCCCTTTCTTCCTTGTTTGGCAGATGGTTCTCTTCTAGCCCAAACACCATATCAGACTTATATCTGTTGACCTCCCTCTGTACGATTTCCCTCATTTGTGCAGAGATCCACTTTTATGCTATCTCCTGCAGTCTTGCTATGACTTACTCCTTATCTCTTACCTTAGCTGAAAATTTATTTTCTATTCACTGCACAGCTGCCTTGAATCATCTTTGCCTTTTAACCCATTCATCCCCTTCAACAAATGCCTCCTTGACAGTCATGTCTCTGACTGTATACACTGTCTCCTCAATGGCTCTGAACAATATTTCATTTTGCCTATGTGTTTCAGGGTCCCTAGCTTTCTTTACTTCTTCAGTTACCAATGCTTTGTGGTTAACTTCTACCCAAAATTCATCTAGTTCTAGTTTTTTCTCCCCTACAATGCCTAATTCATGTGTACATATGCTGGGAGCATCTTAAAATTCTTTACCATCAAGCTCTATCACAGTTTTGCTTATTCTGTCCACTTCTATTGCTCCCTGGCATTTTTCATGGTCTCTAGCAATGTCCTCTAGGTCCACCTCTAGTGCTCTATGACTCTTTTTTTAAACCAAGTCTTTTAAGTGGTATATTCAGGACAAAAGCTTGTTTACCTTATCCATAATGCGGGAGCTATCAGCTGTTAGGTTTCCCATTTCCCCCAAACATCCTTACTCTTCCTTGAGAAATCCTCAAAATCAATATCTTCTTTCCCTGCCTCATTTCTCTTTTCTTGCTTCAATCTACTCCCATGTTGTTTACATTTCCTAAGTTGTATTAGAAATAAGTTGTTTTGGGGTTTGAGAAGAGGCTTACTCTGTCCAAGTCTATTTTTCCTGTTTTTCCTTATGGAACCTTCCTTGCCTGGATCATGCTATGCTTCTAGGCATATTATCTTCTTTAAATTTCTAGGGATACTGGTTTATTTGTCTTATAGTTCCAATTTACTAAAATAGGTCTCACCAGCCTTGAGATCGGATGTTGATGATCTCCAGCTTGGAATATTTTCCTTGATTTTTGATCTTTCTACTGTTTGTTCAAAAATAATGGTCTTGCCTATCAAAATATTAGCTTATTTTTACAAGTGTATATGAACTGAGAATCATTTACAATAGGTAGGATGGAGGATATCTTATCCAGCAAATGATGCTTACTGGCATCTGTTTTCATCACACTACATACACTGTTATACTCATAGCTCCTTCACTCCCTTTCCTGTAATTCTTAATGCTTCAAACTCTCCAGGGGCCTCCTAGGAATTTTTCTTTCTCCTTACCTGCAAAATAGGAGTCTATCATGGCAGTATCCTCTGTATTCTTGAAATTCCTGGATCTTGCTGGAGTCTTTCTGCCTGCTGAAGCTGTGTGTGTGTGTGTGTGTGTGTGAAGGAAGAGGGTGACTGGATCCTAAATCCAGGATGTGTGTAAATAAGTGCTAGCGTACATGTGGTTGTTCTACTGGCAAACTTACTCTGATGCCTGAGGAAATGACATCCCCACAAAACTTGGTGACAATGTTTCCGTGTACATTTCACAGCCAGTCCCACAGAGGTAGTCGTTCTGCCAGGCCTGCATGTCTGGAGACTGGGGAAGACACAAACGTGTCCCAATACACTGATCTATGACACACAACACTAAGATTACAGCTCAGTACATTCAATACAACTGATAATAAGTTCTAACAAGTAACACATACACATTTTCCTTTGGTTATGATAGATCACTCTAAATGCTAGTTATGCAAATAGTAGTTTATATTAGAAATTAATTTTACAACAAAATTTCAAAATACAAAAAAATACAAAAATTGGAGCTCAGTTGTATTAATCTGTGACAGTAGGGATGGTTGGTATATTCAAATACATTAAATACACATAAAAACAAAGATAATTTCAGAAGCCTGAAATAAGAGCTTTAATTGTCTGCCAAACAAAATTCAAAGTGCACACAATCTACTACATGGCCTGCTTCAATCAAAAGCTGACAATGTAGCAGAAACTCAGATCATCTGTTTATCATCAAAAGTACATGGATATTTATTTATAGGGTATGTCCCAAACTTTACCTCTTGAGGGGGTATATCACTTAGATAATGTAAACTTCAAGCAGTCAGTTTATGATAAATGAGAACAGTTAGAAAGACACCTAGGTCGTAAGCATGGTACAGTCCAGATGTTAGTAGTAACATATTACTGAAACACTCTCCAGGCTGTACCAAATACCTAACACAGCTACTTACGCACATGTTTCCCTAAATTCAAGGTCCACAAAAGCTGGGCTAAGAGTTTCTGTGTACATCTCCATGCCAGAACCCTGCTGGTAGTGATCCTGCCATGGCGACATGTCGGGTGACTACCCAACAACACAGGATCATTAAGCATTTGCATGTAAAGTCTAAAGCTAAATAGTCCTATGCAAACCACATTCAACTTTTTCTATTCATACTGATCCTTCTGGAAAATCATACCACCTTCTCATCTACAATTTACATTCACAATTCTTTTTTGCTAATGATATTTTAGATACAAGGATGAAATGGGGACTATTGTAAGGAAAAAATAACCTTAACTGGGAAGGACTAGTATGAAGAGAAAATTCTTATAATCATATACCTTCACTTCTTTGAAATAAATCAATTCTGATTTATCAACTAATCCATTAATTATCATGTAAGTTCTATGAATTTCTTCAGTAATCAAATTGTATGCTTCCCTATGACCAGACCCCTTCTCTTATATATAATTTTTCTACTTTCAAAACTTCAGTTAAAAGTTCACATACCAGATGCATGAATTAAAGTAAACTCTTTTGGCAGGCCTCTCCACAGTGTAAACTGACATTTTGATTATGCTTCTCAGCATACCAGGAGTTTTTCTGTACCTCAGCATCATTTTAGATATTTCATAAACAGTTTTTTGAATCATTATCAAGTATGTTATTAAAATGCTGACAATTTTTAAAACTTTTGCTCTCACATTTATTCATCCAAATTATACGCATACATGCACCCTCCAACACCACTGTGCTTTTAGTTATTTTCACACACTGTTTTCAGTTCATTTCCTCATGGCCTTCTTACTCTTCAGATCTGATTTTTACTCTTCTAATCTCTTGGTTCTCTTCTTCGCTACAAAATACTATACCAGGAGAAATAAGAAACATGCACAAAGTGACTGCAGAAACATTTAAAAGGAGATCAGATTCATAGCTGCAGTCAGTCCCTGATGAAACTCAAAATGACAGTCATTCTAAAGGAGAAGCAGCCAAGGAAAACAGTATAACTTACCAAGCAAGACATGCAATAAGCACTACATGCTAGAACTGTCATTCAAGGAGAATCTAATTGTAGATCATCATAGGAACGTAAGTAAACTAAACAATCAATTTATGATACTAGTAAATGCTTCAAACTCTACTATTCTACCATTCTAGCTGGAATGCCCTACTGCTCTGTTCTTGTCTATACCCCCTTAATTTCACAACACTGATTTTCTCCCATTGCCACAACCGATACAAAGTCACATCCAGATGATATCAATCATATTAGCAGCTTTGTTTATGTCTCTTTTAATCTGACCCCCATCGTAAATCTCCACTCAGTGAACCTAAACAAATCCTTCTACAACCTGGCAAAATGAAACTTCCAATATATTATTTCTGGGTGATCTTACTGATACTGCACATAGAAAAAAACCCAACTGATCTTACTGATACTGCATATAGAAAAAACCCAATCTGTCAATATTTAGAGCATCATAATCAAGTACAAGTATTTTCTTGCAAAAATGTCTATTTTCAAAAATGTCAGTTTAGTCTGTGAAAAGCACTCCTTTCATTGTGCATTGATTCTGAAAAGTTGATTGCCCATGGGGGGGGTTACTGTCCCTAACAAAATACCTCTATATCACATATCATTGAATAAATTTTCATAAAAATGTAGTATACTTTTCCCTATATTGATGTGGGAGTGTGTGATGTGTGTCCTTGATGGTAGCATGGTTCCTGCTCATTTATGTACATGTAAGTGCATCCCTGGTGTAGGGGAGAAAGAATTTTACCTCTGTATGCCTGGGTGTTCTGGCTCTTGAGTGTAACAAAGCTCAAGGGACAAGGGGAAGAATGGTTTGGATATGTCTTCGGAGTAAAGAGGAGCAAAGTAAGAGGTTGGTGAGAGGACAAGATCTAGGGAAGAAGTTGAACTACTCATGAAGCAGGAGTTGTGGGAATGTGTGAAAGAGTGTAAGGAAGTAAATTCTAGACTGATGAGGATAAAAATTAAAGTGGATGGTGAGAGATGGGTGATTACTAGTGCTTATGCAATTGGTCATGAGAGGAAAGATCATGAGAGACAAGTGTTTTAGAAGCAGCTGAGTCAGTGTCAGCTGGTGTAATGTTAGAGACCAAGTATTACTGATGGGTGATTTGAATGCAAAGGTAAGTAACATTGCAGATGAAGGTAGAACTCTGGGGCTTAGGGAATTTGGTAATTAGGAATGAATGGTGAATAGCTGGTGGAGATGAATGCTGAAAAAGGCCAGGTGATTGGGAGTACCTGGTTTAGAAAGAGGAACAAGTATACATGTATGAGTAGTAGAGATGGTCAGCAGGTATTACTGGATTACATATCAATTGAAAGGTGTGTAAGAGAGGCTTTCGGATGTAAACGCACTGAGAGGGACAGCTGATAGGATATCTGATCACTATCTTGTGGAGGCGAGGGTGAAGATTAGGATAGGTTTTTGGAAAACAAGGAAGCACTGTCTGTGAGAAGAGAATGGTGAGAGCAAGTGAGCTTGGAAAAGTGACGTGTGAAGAAATACCAGAAGATATTGAGTGTATAGTTGAAAAGGTGAGAGTAAATGAAGCAAAGGAAGTAGGTGAGAAATGGGAGGTATTTAGCGAAGCAGTGCTGGCATGTAAAAGAGATGCATGTGTCATGCAAAAGGTGGGAGGTGGACAGGTTAGAATGGGTAGCGCCTGGTGAGATGAAGTGAGATGAAAATATAAAGTTATTACTGAAAGAGAAAAGAGAAGTGTTTGTGGGACATATAAGAGAAAGCAGCTGGAGGTCAAGAGGAGGGTGCAGGGGTTGAAAAAGAGTGCAAATGAGAGTTAGGGTGAGTTAGCATCAGTAAACTTTACGAAGAATAAGATGTTTTGGAAGGAGGTTAATGATGTGCAAATAAAAACAAGAGAACAAATAGGAACATTGCTGAAGGGGACAAAAGGGGGAGTGATAACATGCAGTGATGAAGTGAGTATTTTGAGGGATAGCTGAATGTGTTTAATGATTGGGTGATAGATGTAGGGTGTTTTGGTTGGGGTGATATAAGAAGTCAGAGAGTCATGGAGGCAAGGTGGCTGGAGTGGATGGTACTGCAGTTGACCTTATTAAGAAAGGGGGTGACTGTGTTGTTGATTGGTTGGTAAGGATTTTCAATGCATGTATGGATCATGGTGAGGTGCCTGAGGATTGACAGAATGCATGAATAGTGACATTATATAAAGACAAGGGGGATAAAGGTGAGTGTTCAAACTACAGAGGTATATGTTTGTTGAGTGTACCTGTTAACTTGTATGGGAGGGTACTGAGTGAGGAGGTGAAGGTATGCACAGAGCATCAGATTGGGAAGGAGGAGTGTGTTCCAGAAGTGTTAAAGATGTGTGGATCAAGTGTTAACTTTAAAGAATGTGTTCAAGAAGTACTTAGAGAAAAGATGGATATATGGATCTGGAGAAACCATATTACAAAGATGATAGTGATACCTTGTGGAAGGTCTTAAGAATATATAATGTGGGAGGAAAGCTGTTAGAAGCAGTGAAAGTTTTCAACAAGGGTGTAAGGCATGTGTAAAAGGTAGAGAGGAGAGTGAATGGTTCTAAGTGAAGGATGGTTTGCAGCAGGGGTGTGTGATGTAGCCATGGTTGTTCAATTTGATCATGGATGGAGTGGTGAGAGTTAAAATGCGAGTCGTGGGGAGAGAATTGAGTAGTAGGCTGTGTCAAATTTGAGCGAGAAACTGCAGAAGCTGGTAACCGTGTTTGGATGAGTTTGTGAAAGGAGGAAGTTGAGAGTAAATGTGAATAAAAGCAAAGTTATCAGGTTTAGCAAAGTTGAGGGACAGGTTAGTTCGGGTGTGAGTTTGAATGGAGGAAAATTGGAGGACATGAAGTGCTTTAGACACATGGGGGTGGATATGGCAGTGAATGGAACCACAGAAATGGACAAAGGTTCTGGGAGCACTGAAGAATGTACAGAAAGAGAGAATGTTATCTGGAAGGGCAAAAATGGATGGTATGTTTGAAGGTATAGTACTCCTAACAATATCATATGGATGACAGGCATGGGCTATAGATAAGGCTGTGTGGAGGAGGGTGGATACACTGAAAATTATATGTTTGTAGACAATATGTGGTTTGAAGAAGCAATCAATGAAAAAGTGAGAGAGAGGTGTGTTAATAAAAAAATGTGTGACTGAGAGAACTAAAGAGGATGTGCTGAAACGGCTTGGACATATGAAGAGACTGATTGAGGAAAGGTTGACAATGAGGATAATGTGTCTGAAGTGGAAGGAACAAGGAGAGTGGGGATACCAAAATTGGAGGTGGAAGGATGAAGTGAAAATGACTTTGAGCAATTGGGACTGAATATGCAGGAGGGTGAAAAGTGTGCATGGGATAGCATGAATTGGAACGATAAGGTATACTGAGGTTGACATGCCATTAATAGACTGAACCAAGGTATGTGAAGTGTACAGAGTAAATCATGGAAAGGTCTCTGGGGCCTGGTTGTCAGTAGGGTGCTGTTGTTTCTGTGCATTACACATAACAGAGAGAGAATGGATGAGAGCAGATGCGGCCCTTCTTCGCTAATGCAGAAAATGGCAATCAAGTATGAAAAAAATAAGATGATTATGTGTTTTTCTAGGTGTGATAATGTTCTACATATACCTAAGCACGTTACATGCTTTATAGTTTTTAACAGGTATGATTTCATACATTCCATATGTATCATTTACACATATTTTACATATGTGGATTGTTTACATTTTAAATGCATTAGCGTATTTTCTTATAATATCTACAGAAAAAACATTGCTTACATGGATAAATTAAAAAACCTTACAAACTTCAAATACAAAAGAAATGATAAAGAGAAATGGTTTTTCTTTATATAGAAATGATTATTACAGTTGCTACTCAAATCAAGCTTCCCACCACGATGATGCAGGACACATTCTTTGACGAATTATAAGTAACTGTGATGCATGATATTATTTCTATCTGTGCTGTTAGGCTGCTTGTGATGTTTATGGATAAGATGTGAAGCCATATATCAGCTGAAAAATTAGATGAAGGCATGAAGGTTTAAAGCAACAAATGTGGCTCAGTTTAACCAAATATGTTCAGCTACAAATGTGGCTTCACGCAATGAAAGGGTTAAGATAACACTACTCACCTACACCTCATGCAGTACTTACATAAGCTGTCAGATTACCAAGGTGTGGGACTACACATGAGAAATTATACTAAAGTAATGCTTTATGCATGCATGCAAAAGATGTAACTATAATACATACTGAGACCAGTCTGAGAAATATGCTGATAAACAATGCTGCAATCAATGAACAAGTCATAGCCACCTAGTTATGGCATCACACCACAAAGACTACTCCCACGTCATTGCCATGTCACCAGCACTGGACCTTAAAGGTTGCTGAAAGGTTCCTTGGGGGAAGACAGGCCTGGTAACTAAGCAAGGGCCAACTGTTTTTCTTATTTCTTTGTTTACCATTTCCATCTTCTTAGTGAATAACCCATGCCCTCAACATCACTCACTTTCATAACTAAATAACCCACTACTAATATCCAGTCCCCTGCATCAAAACTGCTGAACACTTAGACAGTCGCTCCCAAATATATATATATATATATATATATATATATATATATATATCTATATATATATAT
>JAYMFT010151119.1:0-12618 GCA_038088735.1 Panulirus argus
ATATATATATATATATATATATATATATATATATATATAGCGTTAATGGGATGGCCTTGATTAGGGCCTCATCTGCCTGTGCCGTCTCAGCTTGGAAAAAAAAAAAGTTATGCTGTGGTGCTATCTGTAAATGCAACATTTTTGCTCATGTTTTCTCTCCGAAAAGAAGCAAAGTTTCACCCGAGAAACTTAAGAACAATTAGCTATTTTTGTGACAAACTGATTGCTTACTATCATCTACTTTAATAATAGTGTTGTAATATTATGCTCTATATAAGCATATTATTTTCTGAATTAAAATAATTAATGCTTTTTTTTTGTTTTATGCTGCCCATCTTTGCCTATTTTGTCTGTTTGTCATACCCATTCGCCTGCCTTTTTTAAATATTTTAAGTGCTAAAACATCTGGTCTCTACTAATACATACATATATCATACTTTGGGGATGAAATTGTGTTTTAACCCTCCCTCTGAGTATGCGCTCTTTCACAGGCTCATAGGACTCTGTAGGTGAGACATTATATACTGAGGCAATTAATTTTTTTAATGAGATAAAAAATTTGGTTGTTCTAAAAATACTCATCAGATTAATTAAATTTCCACCGTGGCACAGAGGTATGGCCTAGTGCTCAACTCCGGAAGCCACATGTAATCATATAGCTGAGCAATAATGGAAAGCTCTTACTCCCTAAAGCAGTGTTATTCATTGGTTTTTGAAAGGAGCCACTTTGGTAAAACACACTTGCTGAGAGAGCCGCACATATTAACATAAGTATATTTGTGTATATCTCTCTTTTTAAACCAGGTATTCCCATTCAACAGTCTTTTTTCAACACAGAAATCCATGAGCTCTTCACCATTTCCATTCACAACACTGAATACCCCATGTGTACCAATAATACCCTCAACTGCCACATTACTCACCTTCGCATTCAAATCACCCATCACTAATACCTGGTCTCATGCACCAAAACTGCTGACACACACACTAAGCTGCTCCTAAAACACTTGCCTCTCAAGATCTTTCTTCTCATGACCAGGTACATAAGCACCAATAATCACCCATCTCTTGCCATCCACTTTCAGTTTTACCCACATCAATCCAGATATTTACTTCCTTACACTCTCACCTACCCCTGACTTTACTCCTAAGACATTTCTAGACCATTCTCTGATTGTGACTTTGCCTTTCATCTCACCTCATGAAAATAGGTATTTTACATAAAAATTACTATATCTATTATTATTATTATTATTATTATTATTATTATTATTATTATTATTATTATTATAATTATTATTATCATTATTATATTATCATTATCATTATTTTCCGAGAGCTGCAAACTTAGTTGTTGCGAGTCACAGGCGGCTCAGGAGCCACACAATAAATACCACTGCCCTACAGTATGCTTATTATTAGATGTACTGCCTAGTCACATTCTCAACATAGCTATACTTTTTCAACCTACAGTTTGTCAACTCAGATGTAAATGGCAATGAAAACTGTCTGTTCAAGTTAACCTAAATGTCTAACCAGAATCAGAGGAGTGCAATAGTTCAGAAAACTTTCAACATTTCCAGATAACAATGTATTAGATAATCTTCACCAAATGATCCAGACAGCATTAAACAGTACAGTAATTTATGGATATTCATCAAAACCACAGCTTCATCACTCTTAGCATCCTCCCACTGCTATTCCACATTACTTTCAATTCCCTTATTATAAGTCATCTAAATTATTCATCATTCCCTCATAGCATCAATGTTTCTCATTTCATCCTTCTCTCTAACTAAAATCTTAGATAGCCTCAATCTGTTTAAAGTATTACAAGACCTTGCACTTTATTATCTATTCTCATTATATGCAGCAATAATTCACACGTAAATTATGTTTCAGTATAACGCTCTTTTATAGCAACCATCCAAACTTGAAAATTTAACTTTTATCATTCAATTGAAAGTTCCCCTCTTTTATCAAAGCCTTCATCATTATAAAATACTGTATCTCTGAATTCAAAATTAAAAAAGTTTTCATTTTATTCTTATGAAAATACAGTACTGACATTCTACCTTCCCTTCCCCAAACACTACTGAGTTTAATTTTTTCTAAAGTTCTGTGAATTACTGTAACATTTAGAGGTGTGTACTTTAAATGTGTAACATAAGCCTGCATGTCAATCCTCTTGAATTTTATGAAAAGCAACACAATAAGTTGTTTCAACTTCCATATGTAAGACAACTCACAATTACAGCAAAAGGAGAATATACAACCACATTCAATGAATACCAAGCCAAGAAATATCTAAACTTCCCTTCAATAATTTATAAAGGACAAACGTAGAGAATTACCAAGTAAAAACCATAAAAAACTTACCAGATGACGCAATAAACATATCTCCAGGCCGAGTGCGACCATAACGCATGCTGAGTGCCACTGCAGCATTCTGCACAGTTAAAGTCACCAAACTCACATATTTCAGAGAACTGCTTTGTACTGGAGGGATGAGAAGGTATATATATTACTTAAAGGAAAATAAACACATAAACAAACAAGACAAACTTGAAAAAAGTTGAGGGCTATGGATTTTTGTCTATCATGGAGGATAGTAGAAAAAAGGGTGACCTGATTACTGCCTTCAAGGTTCTAATTTAGAAGGATAGTATCAATAATAAACAGTTCTTCATTAGAAGCAATGCCAGAGTAATCAGAGGTCAAGACAAAAAACTAGCCAAGAAGCATTCTAGAAAGGATATGAAGAAATACTGGGCTGGTTTAGATTAAGGGTGGTGGATGGTAACCGACTAAGCAATAAAACTGTGAATACCAGCAGTATAGCAAAAGTTTAAAAGGCTACTTGACAGTAAAGAATGTTTCAGAGATGGGGTCTAAAGAGTGAAAAACTCTCTCTGCATATGGTACAAACAAGTAAGTGATGAAGTGAGGAGGAAATGGACTGCTGAAGGGCTGTTGAATGTGTTTGATGATAGGGTGGCAGATGTATAATGTTTTGGTCGGGATGGTATGCAAAGTGAGAGTGGTTTAGTGAAAAGAGATAATGAAAGCCTTATAAAGGATAAAATGTGGCAAGGCAGCTAGGGTGGATGGTACTGTTGTTGAATTTATTAAGAAAGGGGGTGAGTGGTGTTGACTGGTTATTTAAGATTGTCAATGTATGTATGGATTATGGTAAGGTACCTGAGGATTAGTGGAACACATGAACAGTGCCATTGTATATGGGCAAAGAGGATAAAGAAGAGTGTTCAAACCACAGAGGTAAAAGTTTGTTGAGCGTATCTGGTAAGTTGTATGAGAGGTTAGTGACTGAGAGAGTGAAGGCATATACAGAGCATCAGACAACGGAGGAAAAGTGTGGTTTCAAAAGTAGTAAAAGATGTGTGGATCAGCTTTATGCATTGAATAATGTGTGTGAGAAATACATAGAGAAACAGATAGATTTGTATTTGGCATTTATGGATCTGGAGAAAACATATGATAAAGTTGACAGAGATGCCTTGTGGAAGGTCTTAAGAATATACATTGTGGGAGGAAAACTACTAGAAGTAGTGGGAAGTTTTAATCAAGTATGAGTAAGAAGAGAGGAGAGTGAATGGTTCCAAATAAAGATTGGTCAGGGCAGGGGTGTGTGATGTTACCTTGTTTGTTTAATTTGTTCATGGTGGGGTGGTGAATGAGGTATATGCAAAATTCTTAGGAAGGGTGGTGAATATGCAGTCTGTACAGGATGAAAGGGCCTGGGAAGTGTGTCAGTTGTTGTTTGCTGATAATACAGCACTTGTGGCAGATTCAAGTAGCCAACTGCAGAAGTTGGTGACTGAGCCTGAAAGAGCGTGAGAAAGGAGGAAGCTGTGAGTAAATGTGAATGGGTTAGAGACAGGGTTGTGCAGAGGAGGGTGGATGTGTTGGAAATGAAATGTTTGAGGACAATATGCAGCGTGTAGTGGTTTGATCGAGTAAGTAATGAACGGGTAAGAGAAATGTGTGATAATAAAAAGTGTGGGTTGAGAGGGTAGAAGAGGCTGTGTTGAAATAGTTTGGACATACGGAGAAAATGAGAGAGGAAAGGTCGACAAAGAGGAGATATGTGTCAGAGGTGGAGGGACAAGCAGGAGACCAAAGTGGAGGTGGAAGGATGGAGTGAAAAAGATTTTGACATGTGTATATATGCATGTGTATGTATATGTAGTATATGTATGCATGCTTCAGCTCTTCCAACCTCTCTGGAGGCAAGTCCATTCAGGTGTGGGTTTTGTAACAAACCACACACAAGTGGGAAGTGTTTCAGTGTTCTTAGACTTTCACTTGCTGAATAAGAAGAGGATATTCGTTCTGCTAAATTGTTTCCGATATCTTAGAAAACTGCATACATCTAAAGGTTGTAGAGCAAAGTGTGTCAAGTGTAAAGGTAATCATAATGTTTTGTGTTGCTCTAAAACTAATGTTGATGTGGACAAAGGCAGTGAGAAAATTCTTGTTGATCAGATTGCCAGGCTAAGTGATAGTGAAAATTTGGAAGGAAATGCCTGTGGCAAACCTGTAGATCTTGTTGATGTGGTTCACAGTAGGCCTAGGTCTAAAATTAACTTGAGTCAAACCTGCAATGTTCTGCAAACAGCTAAAGTTAAAGTGTGTGGTGAGAGGGGCCTGTGTACTAATGCTACTCTACTTTTTGATACAGGTTCAGATAGATCTTATGTATCTTTCAGTTTTGTATGGAAAATTAGGCTTACATGGGTATCTTCTGAACATATTTCATATTCAGCCTTTGGAGGAAGTAAGACTACTACAGCTAGAGTAATGTTTATGATATGAAATTAATGGATTTTAATGGTACTGGGCATTCTTTACATGCTGTAGAATTTCCTACAATATGTGCAACTTTGCTATGCCTATGTGTTCCATTTGAGAGGCTACAGGCTTCTGACTCAGTAAAGTTTGCTGATGATTATGTGAAAAACAGACATGTAACCGTTGACATTTTGGTAGGTTTTGATGCCTACTTAGGTTTTGATGCCTACTGGAGATTTATGATTCCTAACAATTGCTTGAAGGCTATGGGATTAGCAGCTCAAGAGTCAGTGTTTGGTTGGGTTTTATCTGGGTCATGGAGAGCTCCCACCAATGGGAAAGGTGCGACTTCTCAGATGTTGTGCATTAATAGATTTTCTGAAGCAGCCTTACATAACTTTAGGGATTTAAAATCTGTTGGTATCTGTTCAAAGGAAGACATTTCGAATGATCTTCCTCCTAATCCTGTTCTCAAAAGGCTTTCTTTGACCGTAAAGTTCAGTGATGGTAGATATGAGGCTGCTCTACCCTGCAAGTCTAATGTTGCTAAAAGCAATCTACGAAATAATGAAAAACTTGCTAAAATGAGGTTAGTGGGATTAATTCATATATTTGAGAAGAATCCTCAGCTGAAGGAGGAGTATGATGCTATACTTAAGGGTTATGAACAAGAGGGAATTACTGAAGTTCCTTCATCTGAGATGATCAGCTTGTACCCCACGTACTACCTTCCCCATTGCCCTGATGTCTGGGAAAGCAGCACCTCTACCAAAGTCAGGCCAGTTTTTGATGCTTCTGCAGTTAGCTATAATGGCATTTCTTTGAATGACTGTCTAGAATCTGGTCCATCCTTCAACCCTGTTCTTGAATAAGTTCTTATGAGGTTCACAAGGTGGAAGGTTGCATTGACAGGAGACATAACAATGTTCAGAAAGAGGACCAAGATAATCACAGATTTTTTTGGAAGTGAAGATAGTGTTTGCACTATGAGATTTGTTTGGGTCCCCTTTGGAAGCAAGAGGAGTCTCTTTCTGTTTCATGCAACTATTAAATATCTTAAAACATTTCATACTTCTGAAGTTGTAAAAGAATTGACTGATAATCTCTATGTTGATGATTAGTTGTCTGGAGCCGATAGTGCTGATGAGGGTTGTGCTAAGTTCAATGGTGCAAGTTCAATTCTGGCTAAGACAGGTATGTCCCTCTCTCAGCGGAGTTCAAATTGGAAAACCTCGACAGACAAATTCAATGAGAATTTAGAACAAGGTGTGTGTGTGAAGCAGTAAAGATCCTTGGCACGCATTGGTGCTTGGTGTTGATTGTTTTTCATTCGATTGTCTGGATGTAGGGACTCAAGAACTGGTATCTACAAAAGGAGCTGTTCTCAGTGTCATTGCTAAGATTTTTGATCCTCTTGGTCTCCTTAGTCCTTTCACTATGTTTGCTAAAATTCTCTTTCAAGATGTATAGAGACTTGGTTTTGCTTGGGATGAGACGTTGCCAGAGGAACTGCTACTTAAATTTCAAAAGCGGGTTAAGGGTATCAGAGTTCTTCAGTCATGGAAAATTCAGTGTTGTTACTTTCCTGTTTTTTCATAGAAGTTGCTAACATGTATAAAACTTCATGCCTTTGGTGATGCCTCAGAAAGGGTATGGCACCTTTGTATACATGAGAATTCCCTGTAAAGATGGTTCTTTTAAGGTGTCTCTTATTGTGTCCAGAGGAAGGGCAGTTCCAATCTAAAGAACTTCATTGCCTAGACTGGAATTGCTTGGTGCTTTGCTCTGTGCAAAATTGTCAGTGTTTGTTAGGTCTGCCCTTTGCTTGGCTGAAGATGTACACCTGTATTGTTGGACAGAATCTGTAATTGCTTTGTCATGGATAAAGGGAGATCCTGGTAGGCAGATACTGTTTTCAGCAAATAGAGTTACTGAAATTCAGAGTCTTACAACACATAGTTAGTGGCATCACTGTCCTGGGAAGGACAATCCTGCAGATCTCATTTCTAAAGGTGTATATGGTGAACATATTGTATCATGTACTGTGTGGCTTAATGGTTCAGCATGGCTGTCTAAATCTGTGACTCCCTTGCAGCAGGATGAGGTAATATTGCCCATTGATGAAGAGTATTGCAATGAAAGTAGAGCAGTGGCTTGTGTATCTGTGGATCCCTCACCTGTAATGACTGATTTTGCTCGATGGGGTAATTTTTAAAGGCTCTTCATGTCGTTGCTTGGGTAATGAGATTTATCAAATAATTGTAAATCTTAATCTGTCAGATGTTTTGGTCCCTTATCATATGATGAGTCAGACAAAGCTATAATTAAATTGTTTTATTGTGTTCAAAGAGAAAAATATTCTTATGAGATCATTGCTTTGACATAAGGTAAGCCACTTAACAATGGTTCTTCTCTAAGTAAGCTTGATCCATTTTAAGATGATTATGGCCTCTTGAGAATCAAAGGTCAGTTAGAACATGATGATATCAGTTATAAGAGCAAGCATCCAATTATAATTCCTTCAGGTCATGTAACAAAACTTTTGGTTTGTCTTCAAAATGGTTCTCTTACACATGCTGATATTTCTAATCTCATGTCCACTTTGAGAAGTGGTTACTGGACTGTGGAACTACGAAAGCATGCTAAAACTGTGTGCAGACAGTGTATAACTTGTTGTAAACATGATTTTAGAGCATGCACCCAGCCAGTAGCTCCCCTTCCAGGAATGAGAGTCAACTCTGCTCAACCTTTCACTGTAACAGGTCTAGACTATAAAAGGCCTTTGTTTTGAGTAGATTTGCCATCCAAGAAGTTGTATATTTTACTATTTACATGTGCAGTTGTTCGCGCTGTTCACTTGGAACTGATTGACTCATTGTCCAAGACTGACTGTATGCTTGCTATTTGTAGGTTTACTGCAAGACGAGGTCTTCCTTCTGTTTTCTATTCTGATAATGCCAAGACCTTTGTTTGTGTTTCTAATCAATTGCAACACAGCTTTGGCCCACTAGCCCCTCAGTGGAAATTTATTGTACCTCATGCTCCTTGGTAGGGAGGCAGGTGGGAGCATTTGATTAGATCTGTAAAATTAGCTCTTAGGAAAACACTTGCTGCTAAGTGTTTGTCAAGATGTGAATTGGGGACTACTATCCATGAGGTAGAAGCCTATGTAAATTCTAGACCCTTAACCTTTGATGGTGAGGAGCCTGATGCAGCTCATCCCTTGACACCTTCACATTTTCTGATCGGGTGTACAGCTGGTTTCTAGCTCGAAATGACCAAGGACCAACATCCTAGTATCTTCGCTAAATATCTAAGTGTGCATGAAAATGTAAGCCAACAACAACTTGATAAATTTTGGAAATTGTGGACGTCTGATTACATCACTAACTTACCTCCTATCATTAAAGGTTTTGTCTAAACGTGATTTAAAGAAGGGATCTGTTGTATTAGTTTAGGAAGACAATACTCATAGATTGTCCTGGCCTCTAGGTGTTATTACTGACTTATTTCCTGGTAAGGATGGTGTAATCAGAAGCGTTAATGTTAAAACTTCTAAGGGAGTCATTTGTAGGCCAATGCAAAGATTACATGACCTTGAGATTTCACATTCTGGAGATGTACCTACAGAGGACCATGTACCTGAGAATGAGTCATGTGAAAACAGTGAATCTCAGGTTACTGATGTCACTTCTACATCTACTGAAGCTGCAAATGATATTAATGACACACAGCATATTGTTCATCCTACAGTGTATCATTCTCACAGGGAACATGAGGTAAAGGCTCCTGTGAAACTGGATTTATGATTGTTCTTGATGTGTAACTGGTGTTTATATAATTACACTGATGGTTTATGTTTTGTATATTTACACATGTTTTCTCTATTTTGTATATTTACACGTGTTTTCTATTTTGTATATTTACACTTGTGTGTTCTGTATTTAGCTTTATTCATCCAAGTATAGGAGTACCTCACTGTACTCCTATGGTGGGGAGGATGTTGGATATGTATAGTACCCTGTGGTTAATAGGAGTCTCCCTGTAAGCTGCATTCTCTTTTTTTGATCTAATGTCTAAGACCTCTTGTCAATTTTGCTTTGTTATTTATTTGTGTACTACAGAAATAAGTACATGATTTTCATAACATCATTTTCAAGAAAAGCTCGATTGGTCAGGGTTCTTATTTTCCACCAATGTGATTTCTACACGCCTTATCAGCAATAAAGTTTAGTTGTCATCAAGCTGGCTGTCTGTTTCCCCCATAACCAGCTCCTGTTGTAAAGAAATCATCGCCACGTCATCCCTGACTGCTGCTGTTTCCTGGGACGAACAAAGGGTAGTGATGTTCTGTGTTTATCTATGTAGAAAGTGTGTGAGGCATCTGAGTTAAATGTTTTCAGTGTTTCCATTAATGATGCATCAATGGTAAGAAACATCCTGGAATATGTTCAATCAGTGACTATTAATATCAGGATGGGTTATGTCCTGAGAACAGACAGGAAAGAGTAACCTGTGCTTGTCTGAGCAGAGTGGTTTCAAATAAATCCTTGTCTCATGGGGTGGTGTTTAAGACTGAGTTGGGAAGGCTTTTGTTTCGTGCCTGTTGGGTCATTTCAGAGCATATGCATTTTGTCAGTGATACTTTTTTTTTGTAGGGGCAGGGGACAATCTGTGAGAGGAGGATGCAAAAGTGTAAGACAGGATTAGGTTTCTTATTTCTGCTTTGAGATTGGTAATTAGTTATACTGTGGTTTTGGTGGGAGGGATCTAATGCTGTTGTAAAGTAATGAGTGCCCAGCATGTTGAGGGAGGATTGCACTGGGAATACCTTTGTTTTATTGTGTAAGAGATGATTTCTGTGGTTGCTAAACAGCTAGTGATTTCTCCAAGTGCTCCATTTTGTATGGTCCACAGCTCTGTTTTATTTTCTTTTGACAGGATAGAAGATCAGGTAGTTGAGACATACTTCAAAGTAGAGCAGATAAATTGTTTGTAGCGATGCTAAGGGACTCTTTTCTCATCCAAATTTGGTGTCAATTAGTGTTTTGAGGGAATTAAGCTTATGCATTATTTTGTGTTGTTATTCATTCATGGACTAAATGTCAGATGTGTGTCATATGTGATGTTTAGAATGGTTGGTGTTTTGTTCATAAGAGTGATTGTCCATTCAAGGTAACTGAAAGGTGTGAGCTGGATTTATGTCTGTCTGGGGTTAAAAGTGACTAAGGACTTCTGTGGAGATAGAGACATTTTTTTCAGGGCTCACTGAGGCATCTGTGGAGATGCAGACATTCTGTTTAGGGCTCTAAGTGTGTAATGTAGTGCATGTTTGTTAATGCTACTCTGGTGTAAGAGTGCTGTGATGTGATTTGTGAGATCATCTACATATAAAAGGACTTTCATGTTGTGGTCTGCCGAATGTAATGGGAGATTGTGTAGGAAGAGTGACTTTAACATGGCTGCCAGCTATGACAATGGTCAACCATGTGTCGCACACTGCATCAAAGTGCTTTGTTATTGTCTATTACCAATAATACTGTGTGGGATTAGGGTTTTGGTTGGTCAAGCACTCTTGGATGTGTTGTGTGAGGTCAGTGGTAATGAAGTATATGGGTCTGAAGTGGAATAATTTGATTTATTCTGTTGTGGATCAGATTTTTAAAGAGCCTAGATACTCAAGGTAAAAGTAATATATAGCAGAAGGAGGAGAGGGAGTTGGGTGGTTTGGAGGGCTTTATGATTGGTATAATATTAGCAATTTTCCAGAACCTAAGGATTTTGTTTTGTAACCAGGGGTGGTTAAAGATATGTCAGACCTTGGATTGTAATTGGGCCAAAGGGTTTTAAGTGACAGTTTGACATGACGTCAGGGCCTGTTGCAGGAGTTTTAATTGCATTCCAGGCAACACTTGGAATGCAGGACTGGTGACCAGTTGGTTCTGGAAAAAATTTGTGTAGGTTTCTCATGATTTTCATGTTTAAGGGTAATGCTGACTTGTCGCTGATCTTAAGCAGTCTCATGAGTATTATTTGAGAGAAGAGATGTCTCTGGAGAAGGTCAGAGGGGCTGGATTAATGCAGTAATTGTGGATCTTCTTTCATGTGTGCTAGATAAATTGCTGTGTCTTATGGTTCACTGTGTTCAGAGAGGAGTACCAATTTGTAGTTTGCCTTTCAATAATTAGGTTGGTGATGGTGTTATTTAGAGTATGTATTTGTTTTCTGATTTCTATATTAATGGTGTGGTTCTGCCTTACCTAGTTTCTTGATTTCTATTGATGGTGTGGTTCTGTCTGACCTAGTTTGTTTGTTTAATGAGGTATATAATAAGTGGGGAAAAGTTTGGGTTATATTTATTTCTTTGTTCTTATGGAATGTGCTTTTTTGCTGGCTTGGTTGGGGATGTTGATGAAGTGTGGAACTGCATGATTTTGGGACTGGATAGCATCGAAACTAAAGTTTTGGAGCTTGTTTCCAAGTACTGAGTGAAGGCTGACCAGTCTGCTTTCCTGTAGTTTGTGAAAATCTTTGTGCTGGTTGTGTGCAGTAGGTGGCATTACTGGACATCGCCAGCAGCCTTGAGTGAGAAGTTCTCTCCAATTTGACTATCACTGGAATCCTGGGATTCTATGATTAAACCAAATCATGTATAGGTTACGAGTTAAGGTCCTGAGAGTGCAAAACTCTCTCTCTCTTTCTCTCTGGAGAAGGCACACAGTTTTTAAGTCTTCATGAATACCATGAAACATACTTAAAATAAATTAGACAAAAATATATGATAGCCTACACAGAAGACTAAAATAATCATTCAATGTCCTGCCATGAAAACTAGAAACATGCATGAACAACTACAAAAACATTTAAAAGAAAACTTGACATATGGTTGAAAACAGTCCTAGATGAACCAAGAATTGATAATCTTTAACACAAGTGGAAGCTGAGAATAATAATCCTATACACTTAGCAAGGCGTGTGGTGAGCACTTTGTATTAGCCCCATCATTTTGGCAGATTCTCTTTCTCTCTCACACAAAAACAAAACATCATTTGAGAAATCATTCCTTAGAAGTATGAAAAACAATTACAACCATAGTATATAGTATGAGAGGGCAGTCCTTTATGTAAAATTCAACTTTTAATGTAAGCAATGACACTACAGTACATCAGTGGCACTTAGGAATATGCAAAATGCACCTACCATTCTTCTCCATCCCCATGGTGTTGTTGAGTCCACCTCCTGCAATAAATAACAGTCATGTTAGGGTTTCAGATAAGTATCATGCACCCAGTAACAAATGATTATAATAAGAGTAAAATTTTAAAGACCACTACTTCTCTTACAGCAAAAATTTATAAAAGTACATTTTTTCTTTAAGTGACAGACAGCACAGACAAAACATGCACCAATCAATGGCTATCTACGGTGAAAGGAATATAGTAAGAGAAAAAGAAGGAAAAATTTAATCAGGGCTCTGTAGATGTTTGTAGACTTGACTCTTAGATACAGAAAGGCTATAAAAAGAGGGAAAGATGAAGAGATGAAGAGAATTCCACAGCTTAGCTATTCCTAAGGAGGAGGAGATAGTGTATCGTAACAGTCAATCTTCGAGCTGTTGGTCTCCATATAGAAACTGTGGGAAACCACAGCCAAATAAGTGCATTGGATCCAAGCATTGAGTGTGGGGAGACATGCAGACAGCTTACAAAAACAGTGGCCAAGGTAATACTTACTGAAGAGAGAGAGAGAGAGAGAGAGAGAGAGAGAGAGAGAGAGAGAGAGAGAGAGAGAGAGAGAGAGAGAGAG